>PVKC010027611.1:0-15700 GCA_004027635.1 Crocidura indochinensis | reverse complement strand
TTTTTAATTAGTTGTATGATTTTTAATTATGAGAACAAAGATGCAAAGAAAGAGGACAAGGTAAAGTTACAGTGGAAGAACAATCACCCATAAACAGAATTCTCATTAGTCCCATTGATGATATCTTAACTTTGAACTTTCAGCCAAAGAACATTAAGAAAAATAAAATAGAACTCATGTACAATTACTTTTCCCTGAAGTCCCCAGATTGTAGTACATACTTTAATACAGAAACATGATACCAACAACAGAGACTGTGTGAAAAATAAAAGGGTATTGACACTACTGACAATGACCTGGATTGGACAAACTAGTTTGCCTGGAGTCTAGAGTTGGTCTTATGTCAGGAAACTTCAGGGGTAGGATCTCCTTGTATTTAGGCACTCTAAAGACATAAAACTTGTGTAACTCCTTAAATATCGAAGGCATAATACTTTTTTACATTTCCATGCACATGCATATTAGTTTAAATTAAACTCAAAAATTTAGGTGGGTTTTTTTTTTTGGATTAGAGTTAAAGGAGCACAGTAAAAAGGTGTTTGAGTGGCAATTATTGTTTGCATAGGCCCACCAAAATATGAGGGACATGGAAAGGAAAAACCTTGGCCTAAATATAAGGAGATCCTACCCCTGAAGTTTCCTGACATAAGACCAACTCTAGACTCCAGGCAAACTAGTTTGTCCAATCCAGGTCATTGTCAGTAGTGTCAATACTCTTTTATTTTTCACACAGTCTCTGTTGTTGGTATCATGTTTCTGTATTAAAGATCCTGGAATCTGTATATCCTACATTGCAGTCAGGATGGTGCAGAGCGTCCTCTCGTTTCACCTCACAATTAAAGTGCAATGAAGAGAACTCTGTGCTGTAAGCAGGTCGTTGTTGTTTTCGTCGTCAAGTCTTCTTAGTTTTAAGGGAAGTCTCTTTTGAGCAGGTCGATGTCAAAGCCATGGTAGGGTCTTCCCTGGCAGAGTATTGCTTCCAGGTGTTGTTATAAAAAACCTTGGATGTTTCATAGATAGCTTCCCTGGTTTAGGGGTGAATGAATGATGCCCATTCTTCTGAGGTCTGTGCCAGGTCATTACGTCAATGTTCAGGGTGTAAGGTCCCATTGCACTTCGAGATTTGTGTGTCTCAATCTCTATTACATAAGAACTTATTTATATGTATAGTATTTTCCCATTTTAATGTGCCTATGCAACCAAGAAACAATGCCACGTGGCATTATCAGTGCATATGGGGGCCATAAGAACAAGTCCAACAATCCCCATGACATGGTTCAATCATAAGCATTAAACTGAGGGACTCTTCTACCAAAATTCCTTATTGAACAGCTCAAAGAGAAGACAAGATAAAAAGTGGGTAGAATCATCACACTAAAAGAATATTTAAAAGGAGTTATAGCAGTTAAAGAAAATACACATAAAATATTCAAAAGACACATGTGTCCATTTTATGTCTTTTTATGTTGGAGGTTGTTAAATCCAATGCATGACTTTGGTCTGTGATTAAAACTGTGTAGTACTGAAGTTAAAATGGTTAAATGTGGGGTACTGATGGTTGGGGGTGAGAGAGTTAAGGAGTAATAATGAGCTTTAGAAAATGAATACTATGAAGAATAGAACTCCTGAATGGGGTCCAGTATGCATCGGGGAGGAATTTCTCTCCCCTCCCTCCCCCTAGTGCCCAATTTACCAGGCGTGGTCCTGAAGACCACTCTGGCATGGGGGGATCTCAGTCTCCTGGACTAAGTGGTCAGCCCAGGGGGCCTATGGCTAGCTGTCCTGCCCAAATCCCCCAACATATCAGTTGAAGACATCCAGAAGTGCTGGCACGTGGAGTCTTCTGGGTGCAGCCCCACCTCTGTAGTCTGTGGATGCATGGGGAGAAATTTCTCTCCCCTACCCTTTCCCCAGGGCACGATTTACCAGGTGTGGCCCCGAAGACCACTCTGGCATGGGGGATCTCAGTCCCCTGGATTAAGTGGTCGGCCCAGGGGGCCTATGGCTAGCTGTCCTGTTCAGAGCCCCCAACATACCAGCTGAAGGACACAGAAGAACTGGCATGTGGAATCTTCTGGGTGCAGCCTGCCTCTGTAGTTTGTGGATGCATAGTGGAGGAATTTCTCTCCCCCACCATCTCCCCAGGGCCCGATTTACCAGAAGTGGCCCTGAAGTGGGACTTAGCCCAGGGGGCCTATGACTAGCTGTCCTTCCCAGAGCCCCCAACATACCAGCTGAAGAGAAACAGAAGACCTGGCATGTGAAATCTTTTTGGTGCAGCCCTGCCTCTCAAACATCTTAATTTTTATACTGTTTCTCAGTTTCTGATTTCATTTTTTCTTACTAGTGAGTGGTGTCCCACAATTCTCATATATCAGTTTCTTTATCCTCTCATCTGTTCTTAGACATCTTTGTGTTTTAAATATAGACTATTGTGAACAGTGCTGCAAGGAACAAAGCAGTGAAAATATCTTACTGAGGAAAACAAAGCCAGAATTCTTAAGATATTGACTATAGAAACATCTTCAACAATTCAGTGACATTGCAAAGCAAACAGAAGCAAAAATTAAAATTGGGATTATGACAAGTTTCTACACTGGAAAAGAAATGACTAGAAAATGATAACTTATTGATTGGGAGGAAATATTTGCTCACCACACATCTAACAAAGGACTATTATCTAAGACATATAAAATACAAAACTTAGCAAAAAATATCAAACAACCCCATCAAAATATATAGAGAAGAGATACAGATGGCCAATAAGCATATGAAAACATGTTTTTTTTCTCTTGTCATTAAGAAAATACAAATAGGGTCAGAGTGATAGCCAGCAGATAGGACCTTTGCCCTGTACATGACCCAGGACTGACCTAGGGCCAAGGGAAGACTGACCCAGGACTGAACCAGGTTCGACCCCTGGTAACCTATATGGTCTCCAAAGAAGCAATTTTGGAGCGCAGAGCCAGGAGTAACTTAATGTTGCCCCCTCCCCCCCAAAAAAAGGCAAAGAAAAACAATAAGCTATCACCTCACATCAGTGATACCAGCATACTTTAAAAAGAGTAAAAACAGGGGCCAAAACGATGGCACAGCGATAGGGCATTTAACTTGCACGCAGCTAGCCCAGTACTGACTACAGTTCGATCCCCTGTCGTCTCATATGGCCCCCCAAGCCAGGAGCAATTTCTGAGCGCATAGCCAGGAGTAGCCCCTGAGCATCACTGGGTTGTGCCCTCCCCCCGCCCACCACCAAAAAAAAGTTACAAAAAAAAAGAGTAGGAACAATCAGTATTGTTGAGGATGTAGGGATAAAGAATCCCACATCCACTCTTGGTGAGAATGTTATTTCATTCAATCTTTATGGAGAGCTATATGTAGACTTCTAAAATATTTAGAATTAAACTTCCAATAGACACAGCAATTCCATATCTTGGCACTATTTTTTTTGAATTGTCTTTACAGTTGTTTTATGATTTTGTTAGTTTTGGTCACCCTTAGAGATGTTCGGGGCTTATTCCTAGATCTAGGATTAATCCTGATGGGTTCAGGGAACCATAAGATGCTGTGGAACTAACCCCAGTCAATTGCATAGAAGGATCCTTATTATTTAGAAAAAAAAGCATTGAGCAAAGACATGGCTTTGTAAAGGAAGAACAGTCAATGTGAAAAGTATGCTTGGCATGAGCTTGGTCATTGTAGTGAAAGCAGCTATAATAGTTAGTTTTACATGAGACCATTGTAAGGAAACTGATTTTTTATTTGAAATGTCTGTGTCTGGGGACATTAGATGGCTTTGAACAGAGGACTGATGTGATGCATCTCTTAAGTTCAATCTGGAAACAGACTGAGAGGTGTTTAATTGTGTTCGGTAGTTTTATTTTCTTTCTAAATGTTCTCAGGAGTAATACAGTATAAGACATGGGGGTCAGGACTGACCAGAGAAGCTAGCTGAAATGTGATTCAGTTACCTCTATGGATCTACAGGAAGTTGTGATAATGGCATAGCTTCTTGGGCTTCACTCAATTGAGGGAGGGAGGTGAAGATTTTGTATCCACATATTGATCTTTTATTGTTGATATCTTAAGGGAAGGACAAAACTTCATTAAGGTAGCTCCTGGGGATGAGGACAACTCTATGAGAGAATTTAAATGTAAGCTATTGACTACTAATTCTCCCAGTTGCTCATTTAGTATTTCCTGATGTCTTACTCCTGAAGTGGGGATTAGGATGTCACACCATAGAACCTACTATTCTAGGTTTTAAAATCAAAACTAGTTGCTGAGTTGAGAATAGGAGTTAGGGACAAAGATAAAGGGAATTAGGCTCACTAGTTCATTATTGCAAAAATCCAGAAGAACAATTATGACTTACTTGTTTCAAGGTGAAGGCAGTTCAAGGTAAAAATACAGAAAAACAGGATTCTGATAATGTTTGAGGGGGATGCTGACAGAATTTCTTGATGGACTGTACAAAAGTTGTGAAAGTTAAAAAAAAGTCAAGAAAATTCCAAGAAATTTTGTCTTTAACAATTGGATGGAATGCTTTTCTTTTGAGGACATGGTAGAATAGGAAGGGACAGGGTCGAGTAAGAGAGACAGGTTTAGGTGAGGCGGAGTGAGGAGCTCAATTTTGACATAGTAAGGCACAGGTGCATACTAGATCCATGTGGATGTGTGAATAGGCAGTGATATCGTTTGATCAGATGAGTTTCTTTTTGAATCTTTTGCATGTACTTGGTGTTTAAGATCATGTAACTTGATGAGGTCATTAAATGCAGTGAATCTATAATATAATATATTCTAGAAATCCCTGAGTTCTAACTTCTTTTTTCCACATTTATGAATACTAATAAATATTTTATAAAAAGATCTAACCCTACTTCTCCCCACAGCAGGCTACAGTGTATGCCTTATAGAGAATTTTTGGTAGGCAGAATAGTGAATGATTCCTCAAATATATCCAAGTTATAACCTATAGAATCTCTGGATATGTTATTTTACATGACAAGAGTAGCTTTATCAATGTGATGAGGTTAAGAATATTAAGATAAATGATTATTGTGAACTATACCAGTAGGCCCAATAAAGATTCATACAAGAAGACAAGAAAGTCAGATTTAGAGAAGGGGTTAAGATAATAGAAATAGAGATTAAGGAGATTATACTTTTTTTTGATGATGGAAGAAGGGCAAGTGATGCAAGCAATTTTTATACTGTACACTGAAAAATCACGATTATGGATTCTCTATGAAGAGATTCTCCATTTAAGACAATGAAGCTCTACCAATGCTCTCTTGCATTTAGCACATAAAATCCATTTTGGACTTTTGATATCAATAACTATAATGCTGTAAATATATTTTTATATAATAATTTGTTGCACAAGCAATAGAAAACTATTAAGCTTAATATATTTTATTTGTCCTGTTGGGGAACTATGGGTAGGGAATGTTAAAGTATCTAAAATATTAATGTGCGCTCCACTGCCACTGCCTTTGAGGGGTACCTGGGTGCTCCTGCCTGGGAAGTGCCTCCCTGCAAGAAACTCAGAGTCTGGGGTGTTTGGACCACCCGGACCAGGGTGAGTGTGATCCTCCATTGTCTCTGCTATTAAAGGGTACCTGGGCGCTCCTGTCTAGGGAGTGTCTTCTTGTAAGAAACTCAGAGTCTGAGGTGGTTGGGCCCACCCCAAGAAGGTGGAGCCATAGGATAGTCTCCACTTCCCTTCGATGCACACTCTGACTGATAAACCCCATCATAAAACAGAAAAAAATCATACGACAAGCACGACAATGGGGAAAACTCTCAGGCAAACACCATGCACAGAGAATGAATATCATATCTCTGATGACCCCAAAAATAACAACTATCTGTACAATCTCTCAGATAAGGGGTTTAGAATAGAAATATGGAGGATCCTCATAGAAACCAAAGAAAATATATCTCAAGCTAAACAGAACACAAAGATAGAAATCAGAAAACTCCAAACTGAAATAACAGGTCTGAAAAATATGGTAGCCGAACTGAAAAACTCAGTGGAAAGCCTCTCCAACAGGGTAACAACAGCCAAAAACAGAATTATCCAAGCAAACAACACACTTAAAAAAGTTGGGGTGGCCATATTAATATCTGATGATACCAACTTTAGACTTAGGAAAGTTGTAAGTGACAAAGAAGGACACTCAGTACTAATCAAGGAATATGGCAACAGGAAGAAATCACACTACTAAAATTTATGTGCCCATGAGAGATCAGCAAAATATCTAATACAATTATCGACAGATTTGAAAGAGAATATTAATAATAATACAATAATTGTGGGAGATCTTAACACGGCCCTGTCAACATTAATAGGTCAGCCACACTGAAACCCAACAAAAATATACTAGATCTGAAAAGAGAAATGGAAGAAAGAGGTCTAGTATATATGTATATATATGTTTCCCCAGAAACCTGAATACACATTCTTCTCCAGTGTTCATGGGACATTCTCCAGAATAGACCACATTTCATGCTGGTACATAAAGCATACCTCCAATAAAATAGAAATTTGTGGCTAACTTCACTGATCACAAGGCTCTGAAATTAGATTTGAACTACAAAGGAACACAGAAGAAAAACTTTACCAACTGGAAATTAAACAGTTTACTACTGAACAACCAGTGGGTCCAAGATGAAATCAATGAGGAAATCAAAACTTTCCTGGAAACAAATGACAATGAAGACACAAACTATCAGAATCTATGGAACACAGCAAAAGCAGTACTAAGAGGAAAATTCATAGCTTTGAAAGCACACATCAGGAAGGAAGAAGGGATATACCTGAACAGCTTAATGATACAAGTTATAAAATTAGAAAATAATCAACAAAAGGAACCAAACAAGGGGAGACAGAATGAAATAGCAAAGCTTAGAGCAGAAATCAATGAGGTATAACCCCCAAAAAACAAGGATCAATGAAAGCAGAAGTTGGTTCTTTGAAAAAATAAACAAGATTGATAGACCATTGGCAAAACTCACAAAGAAAGAGAGAAACTTGATAACCCATATTAGAAAAGAAAAGGGAGAGATCACTACAGATATTGCAGAGATTCAAAAGATAATCAGAGACTACTTGGAGAAACTCTTTGCCACTAAACTTGAGAACCTGGAAGAAATGGATAAATTCTTGAACTCATAACATTCCAATTTGAATAAGGAGGATATAGCATATCTAAACACCCAGATCACTATAGAGGAAAATAAAACGGTAATCAAATGTCTACCCAAAAACAAAATCCCAGGTCCAGATTGATTCACTAACGAATTCTTTCAAACCTTTCCAGAAGAAATACTACCAATCCTAAACAGACTCTTTCATGGAATTGAAAAAAAGGGAACAGTTCCAAACATCTTTTATGAAGCCAACATCACCTTGATACAAAACCAGGCAGATATACTGCCAAAAAAGAAAATTATAGACCAATATTCCTGCTGAACACACAGATTCAAAGATCCTCAACAAAATCCTGGCAAATAGGATCCAATGCCTCATCAAGAAGATCATTCACTATGATCAAGTAGGTTTTATCTCCAGAATGCAAGGATGGTTTAACATCCATAAATCTATCAACATAATATACAACATCAACACTAAGAAAAAAAATCACACAATTATATGAATAGATGCAGAAAAGCATTTGATAAGGTCCAACACCCTTCTTGTTTAAAAATTCTCAGCAAAATGGGAATGAAAGGAATCTTTTTCAATATTGTTAAGGCCATCTACAACAATATGGCAAATATTATATTTAATGGAGAAAAACTAAAAGCCTTTCCTCTAAATTCTGGTATAAAACAAGGATGTCCTTTCTCATCACTCACATTCAACATAGTACAGGGAGTACTTACTATAGTAATTAGGCAAGAAAAAGATATCAAGGGCATCCATATAGGAAAGGAAGAAGTCAAGCTCTCACTGTTTTTAGATGACATACTATACTTAGAAAACTCTTAAGACTATAACAAAAAGCTCCTAGAAACAATAGATTCATATAGCAATGTGGCAGGCTACAAAATTAACATACAAAAGTTTATGGCCTTTTTATACACCAATAATGATAGGGAAGAAATGGATATTAAGAAAACAACTCCATTCACATGAGTGTCACACAAACTCTATTATCTTAGAGTCAACTTGTTTAAAGATGTGAAGGACCTATACAAAGAAAACTATAAAACCCTGCACCAAGAAATAAGAGAGGACACAGGGAAATGGAAACACATACCCTGCACATGGATTGTCAGGATTAACATCATTAAAATGACAATGCTCCCCAAAGCATTGTTCAGATTTAATGTGACCCCTCTAAAGATACCCAGAAAATTCTTCATCAAAGAATTGGATCAAACACTTCTGAAATTCATTTGGAACAATAAATACCCACAAATAGCTAGAGCAATCCTTGGGAAAAGGAATATGGGAGGCATTACTTTCCCCAACTTTATCCTGTATTACAAAGCAATATTTATCAAAACAGCATGGCATTGGAATAAAGACTGACCAATAGATCAATGGAATAGGTTTGAGTACTCAGAGAATGTTCCTCTGACACACAATAACATAATTTTTGATGAAGGATCAATAAACCCTAAATGGAGCAAGGAGAGTCTCTTCAACAACTGACGTTGGCACAACTGGTTGGCCACTTGCAAAAAAGCGAACTCAGACCCCAATTAACACCATGTACAAAGGCAAAATCCAAATGGATTAAAGACCTAGATATCAGACCTGAAACCATAAGATATATAGAACAACACATAGGTACAACACTCCATGACATTGAGATTGAAGCTATCTTTAAGGAGGAAACAGAACTCTCCAAACAAGTAGAAGCAGAGATAAGCAGATGGGAATATATTAAGCTGAGAAGCTTCTGCACCTCAAAGGAAATAGTGACCAGGATACAAGAGCCACCCACTGAGTGGGAGAAGCTATTCACTCAATACTCATCAGATAAGGTGCTAATATTCAAAATATACAAGGCATTGATGAAACTTTACAAGAAAAAATATCTAATCCCATCAAAAAATGGAGAGAAGAAATGAACAGACACTTTGTCAAAGAAGAAATACAAATGGCCAAGAGGCACATGAAAAATTCTCCACATCACTAATTATCAGGGAGATGCAAATCAAAACAACTATGAGGTACCATCTCACACCACAGAGATTGGTGCACATCAAAAAGAATGAGAACAAGCAGTGCTGGTGGGATGAGGAGAGAAAAGAATTCTTATTCACTGCTGGTGGGCATGCTGTCTAGTCCAACCTTTATGGAAAGTGATATGGAGATTCCTTCAAAAACTAAAATTGAGCTCCCATACAATCCAGCTATACCACTTCTAGGGATTTACCCTAGGAACACAAAAAATACAATACAAAAATTCCTTCCTCACACATATATTCATTGCTGCACTATTGACAAATAGAAACTCTGGACTCCAATACTCTGTAAACAATCAAAATGCCCTTCAACAGATGAATGGCTAAAGACTGTGGTACATATACACAATGGAATATTATGCAGCCATCAGTAGATATGAAGTCATGAAATTTTCCTATACATGGATGTACATGGAATGTATTAGGCTGAGTGAAATATGTCAGAGGGAGAGAGATAGAGGCAGAATAGTCTCCCTCATCTATGGGTTTTAAGAAAAATAAAAGATATTTTTGCAATAATTCTTAAAGGCAAAGAGAGGAGGGGTAGAAGGGCCAGCTCATGACACAAAGCTCACCACAAATAGTGGTGAGTGCAATTAGAGAAATAACTACATTGAGAACTATTCTAATAATGTGAATGAATGAGGAAAGTAGAAGGCCTGTCTATAGTACAGGCAGGGGTGGGGTGGTGAGCAGGGAGATTTGGGACATTGGTGATGGGAATGTTGCACTGGTGAAAGTATGTGTTCTTTACATGACTGGAACCCAACTACAATCAGATTTTTAATTAAGGTGTTTAAATAAAGATATTAAAATAAAATATTAATGTTCATTTATAAATGAAAACTTCTTTCCAATAATTCTATATTATATTCATTCTATATATCTTTTAGTTGATAAATAAGAAATTAAATAAAAATTCTCTATGTTAAACATTCACTTTCTGAACAGGAAAGTTAGACTATATTAGTTGGCAATTTCCTCTTATTTTATTTAAAAATTACTTAAATGAGGGGCTGGTGTGTTGGTGGAGGCTGTAGGGCATTTGCCTAGCTTGCGCTAACCTATGACAGACCACAATTTGACACCCCTCCCCAGTGTCCCATACAGTCCCTCAAGCCAGGGGCGCACAGCCAGGAGTGACCCTTGAGCGACACCAGGTGTGGCTCCAAAATAAAAAAAATTACTTAAATGAGTTTATTTTATTTCAGGCATATAGTCTTATATCATATATTATGTATATTACAGTCTAATCACTGCATAATTGCTTCATTTTACAATTAAAGTCCCAGTGGATAAATATACTTATAATCAAAGAGACATTTCACTTTTTTGCTTCCATTAAATATTTATTGTAGTATTATGTATTTGATATTGTCTCCAGATACTTATGGGTTCCTTAGAAAGATATCTGGTCAATTAATTTTATTTCACATTAAGTTATTGATAATTTTTGTGGGAGTGTTTTTTCCTATTGGATAGCATAAAAATCAAGTCTTAACCATGAGAACAAGGAATAACAGTGGCAAAAGACCAGAATCCTAGCTCAAGAAATTGTTCAAGTACCAACTTTTTCTTCTAACCTTTTTATTCAATTCAGTTTTTCTTTTTTCTTTTTTTTTTTATACTGGTTTTTGGGTCACACCCGGCAGTTGTCAGGGGTTACTCCTGGCTCTATGCTCAGAAATCGCTCCTGGCAGTCTCGGGGGGCCATATGGGTTGCTGGGATTCAAACCAATGACCTTCTGCATGAAAGGCAAATGCCTTACCTCCATGCTATCTCTCCGGCCCCTCAATTCAGTTTTTCAATTGATTGGTTGAGGTCTATACACATTGGGCTGAAAAATTTGCATTACTAGTATCTCTATTCAAATGAGACTTTATCCAGAATCATCCTTAGAGAAAAAAATGGTAAGTTAAATATCAGGACACCCTATGATCCAATCAAGTTGACACGAACAACTAATGATCACTTATTAATGTAAACCTAATGCTTGTTGTACACTATCCAAGAATTGGTGGCTCTAATTATAGTAATCCTTATTTTTCCATCATAGTGGAGTAAGAATTGGTAGCATGAACACAGGTGTGAGAATTTTCCTTGTTCATGCACCATGATGTTCCTTTGTTTTAAATATCTGTGTACCAAGCCATCTATTTCTGTGTCAAAAGAATTTATAAGCCAATTAACCCGGGTGACTGGACACTTCCAGCAGCATAACATTGTCCTACATGTCACAGTCAGCAAGGGATGGAAGAATGCATTGTCTCCAGAGGCACATTATTCACCAACCTCTTGACCATAAAATGTGCTAAATTTGTGAAGCGTCCCTTGGTTATATTTTTATTTTACAGCATCCTGCATTGACCATTTTGCAAAATAATGATGCTTTCCTTATCAGCTCATCTGTTTCCAGTGAGTAATTTATCTGAATGGATTCCTACAGCATTAATATACAGTGCAGGTCCATGTGACACATTAGCTGTAATAACAGTGGCCCTCAGTACAGCAGAGAGGATTTAATGTACTCATAGCTTACACCTAAAAAAATGTGATACTGAACATTTTTCTATTTTCTGGAAAGGAAAACATCTGGGGCTATGTACAAAATTACCCCAGAAGAAAATGTACCTTATATTTCTATGAAAAATTGAATGTTATCCTGTTTGGTATATATTTTAGGAATGATACTCATTTAAAAATGAAGGCACTGAGTAGTATTTGGGAGTGGGAAGTACCTACTAGATTATAATTCTTTTCTACCATACACATATACATATATGTATATATACCACATATATACACACATATGTATTTTTCAATAGTGAGAGCATTTTTTACCCTCAAGATATTAATTCTCTAGGTTTAGTCCTTCCACTAATTTATTTACTTTTTTGGTATGAAACTAAACATGATTTAAAATTTTGTTCATAATACACTGAACAATTTGTTCACAATACAGTCTCAGGTATTCAATGTTCCCAAATTAGTCTACCACCAGGGTGACCTTCCTTCCAACAATGTCCCATTTCTCTCCCACCACCCAAGTATGCTTCTTAGTAGGCACAAAATAATTTACTTTATACAACATGCCACAACATATATCACATACTGGTGTTACTAATATCATTGAGGATTTACTGGATTGTTAGGCATAATTTGAGCCTTCTGTGTTATTTTTACTCATTGTGATTAGTGGACTTCTATGGAACTTTCCCATCTAATTTTCTGTGCTTTACTTGGTTGTCACCTAGTGAAATTTGGAGACATTGTGCAGCCCTGTATATCGCTTCATGTTTCAGAAGCTTTGGAGCTGAGATGATCAGCTGACCAATTCTCTTTGAGATCAGTCTTGGAGTTGGCTATTTCTCTGGTGGTATCAATAGCCCTATGTGGGTGGGTGGAGTGCTGAATCTTTGGCAGGATGGGGATTAGGTCTGCTCTGTGAAGTCTCTAGAGATCTGTACACTCAGTGGGTTGGCCTCCCTAGAATAAGTCGGGTTTTATTTTAACTATTTTGCCAAATCTAATTTTGTAAGGAGATGTGTTGATCACTGTGCTATCTTGGAGGAAGTTATTTGACTTCTAAATATTTCTATCTGATAACTTTTCAGTGTGACTTATATTCCTAATTTTAAAATTATCAATATGTCATTTCAAAGATTAATTTTATTATTCAAATATTTTCCTAGTGCACTTCTCAGTTCATGGTCCTGCCCTACTGCCAGATTTCCTTACATAGGTACTCAGAAACATAAAATAAAATATGAATGCTACTTCAATATTGTTTTCTTTAGAAAATTGATGACTAGTCTGTCTTGGGCTCCCTCTGTCATGGCTGCCTCTGTTTTCCTCTGGGTCTATAATTAAGTTTAATTATGCAGTATATTCATGAATTACAATTGTGAGATTAAAAGAATGGTCTCTTACTGTCAAACAAACAAATAGTGACTTAAAGCATTTGATAGTGTTGGGTTATGAATCATAAGACAACGAAGTATGCTTGGAAACTGCAGCACAAATGCAGTGAGTAATGAAGCTGTGTTTCTTGGGACAACCCATCATGACTGTGTTTACTCTTTGAATGGATGGAGTTTCCAGCATTTCAAGGAGATTGCGACTTACTTTTGGAGACCTAGATGCATGATTCTTATGGGAAGAAGAATTTTTCTAGAAATGGGAATCTAGGGAAATATCAATTATTTCTTTATGCTGCCAAGACCTGAATGTTTCTCAGTCTCTTAGAATATAAAAACTTGCTAGAAAAGTTTTAAGGAAGTTTTATTCAGTTACAAATATAAGTATATATTTGAATAGCAATTGATGTTTAAATAACTAATTTTTAAAAAATTGTACAATTAACTGAGACTGGATCACAGGCCTTTACTAAGAGTTTCCACTAGGTTTTATACTTTTATTACATTTTTTCTTCTAATACAATTAAAATCCTCCTAAAATACTCAAGGATATGTAACCACAAGTGCTCAAATAGGTAGGAGCTTCATAATCTATGTCCAACTTCAAAAAAAGACTAACAAATTAGTGACTAGGACAACCCTGTCATGAATCCTTACTGTTTTCTGATGAGATAAACAATGGATTTTAATTAGAAGTTAAAATTTTTAATTAAGATGATTCCTCAGTAATTATCTCAGTTGTCTGCTTCACTGGATTTTAATGAAAAAGATTGATTAGGTCTAAAACTAGTGACATAATTAAACATTCAGGGTTGCACTGGTCACTGAGGTGAAAGTAATATGATTAAGCCCTAAAGTACTTTCTTCCAAAGTATTTTATGCAATCAGATCTGGTGTGGTGGTGTAGTTTCATTTTTTATAAATAGCTTCAACATCCTAAGGTTAATACAATTTTAGTTACAACTAATTTGCTTACACATGATATTTATTGAGTACTTACATGTCTTATATTGATGCAGTAGCATGAAGTGTAGTATTTTATATTAATGATACACACATTTAAAGTTATTTACTAAGTTACTTTATCTGCTTGGTAAATGGGGATGTGCATATAACCCTGCAGAATATTTGTTGTTTCATCTATAAATTTTTTTTTTTTGGTTTTTGGGTCACACCCGGCAGTGCTCAGGGGTTACTCCTGGCTCCATGCTCAGAAATTGCTCCTGGCAGGCACGGGGGACCATATGGGGCACCGGGATTCAAACCGATGACCTTTTGCATGAAAGGCAAACGCCTTACTTCCATGCTGTCTCCGGGCCCCATCATCTATAAAATTTTTAAAAATATGGGTTTGAGATGGTAAATGAGTCAAGACATGCTCAGTCCTCTAAGTACACAGGTGCCTAGTACTTATGGTTCTATCAATAGGAGATATTATTATTATAAATTTCACTTGAAAATGTTCTGTAAATTTCTTTAAATCAGTCAATAAATGTACAAGATAGACTTCCACCAAACTATAAAATTAAGCAGAGAAAAAATATTAATGGGCAATATTGAGTTCCTCAAAGTATGATCATGCTATTATCTTTGCAGTAGTAAGGAGCAGATATCAGAAGTTCAACAAATAAATATTTTAAAATCTGAATGAAAGTTCCCTATCCCCTCTATGCTTTAGCAAGTCTTTCTGAAAAAGTAGAATATTGACTGTTTAGATTGCTAATTTTATTATTTGGAATGTAGGGTTCAATGAACAAAGTTCTGTATCTGCAAGAATCAATTCACATTATCTCAACCAGTCTCAGTTGGTCAAAGATAATTTGCTTGCTAGGAAGTTGGTGTGAATTAAGAAGGTACTCGAGGAATTCATTCTACCCAGCCTCACATACCATACATGTCTTAATTTTATAATAATACTGTACTTGGCATTGTTCTGTAAGTATTTTAAAAATAGTTTTTAAAACCCACTTATAAAAAGAATTAACATGGTGATATATACATCTGAAAAAAAATTTGTGAAAACTCAGATAAGCTAAAACTTATCACCAAAAACTTCATGGAGCATAGAATAAGTTACAGATAATTTCCCCATCAGGTGGCTCAATTGTTCCAAAGAGGTGCTGAGTCATTCTTAAATAATGATATAATGAGCACTGCATTTGAAGACAGAATTTGTTTTTTTTTATTTAATATAATTTTATTTTAATCATAGTGGCTTACATATGTTGACAATCATATTTTAAGTACATATTAACATAAAATAAGTAGAATTCTCATCACCAAATTGTTCTCCCTCTACCTCTGTTCCCGTCCTACTTCCCATATCCTCTTCCCTAACACCCGGGGCTGCTAGAGTAAGTGGTCCCTTCTGTGCCTAGTTTACTACTTAGTGGTCTTACACCTGTTTGGCCTTGGTATCCCCCTTACCCCCACTCCTCAATTGGGAGGCGGGACTAGTTAGTTCAAGTTATGTTGTTTTGTTTGAGGAAGAGAAAAGTAATAACCTGGAGAAAGAGAAAAAAAATACAGGAATCAAATACTCTGGAAATGGTCAGAGTCCTTCTAGAGGCTTTCA
>PVKC010027610.1:0-15700 GCA_004027635.1 Crocidura indochinensis | reverse complement strand
TAGAATAAATAAATATATAAAATTTAAAATAAATCATTGCCTCCAGATATTTTCACATTTGGACAGCTTTATGCATAATTTACATTAAAGTAATCAAGAACAAAAAATAATAATTAATAATGGTTAAGTTTGTTTGTTTGTTTGTTGTTTGGTTTTTGGGCCACACCCGGTGACGCTCAGGGGTTACTCCTGGCTATTCACTCAGAAGTCGCTCCTGGCAGGCACAGGGGACCATATGGGGAACCGGGGGATCGAACCGAGGTCCATCCTAGGTTAGCGCAGGCACCTTACCTCCAGCGCCACCGCCCAGCCCCCAAGTTTTAACATGTATATATATATACTCATGAAATATTAATTGTAATAAAAACAAGACACATCCCAAATCTGTCACTTTATAATCTTTCTGAATCCCAATTCAAGTAGTTATATTTATTGTTATTGAAGATATGCTAATTATAGAATTTTACATAGTATGTATTATAATATTTGATAAAACTTCAGTAAATTTGTTTTTTTCTCATTTTGGTTGTTTTGTGGAAACACTCAGCTGTGCTCAGGGATCACTCCTGGGAGGGCTTAGGGGATCACATATGGTGCCTTGCCTTGAACTTTGGTTGGGCACATGTGAAAAAAGTCTTATTTGCTGTACTATCTCTCCAACTCATTAATTTTCACTATTTTTAACTGTATCAATTTGTTCCTTCTTGCTCATTTCTATGTATACATACATGTTACAACTAGTCTATTTAAAATTTTGGGTGTTGGAGAGTTTAGGTTATTACAAATAAAACTTCTAAGATTGGGGCCCGGAGAGATAGCACAGCGGTGTTTGCCTTGCAAGCAGCCAATCCAGGACCAAAGGTGGTTGGTTCAAATCCTGGTGTCCCATATGGTCCCCCGTACCTGCCAGGAACTATTTCTGAGCAGACAGCCAGGACTAACCCTGAGCACAGTCGGGTGTGTCCCAAAAGCAAAAAACAAATAAATAAAAAAACACTTCTAAGATCAGAAATACAAAGATGCCTGTACATATTACTTCTAATCAACAGTACATAAAAAGATCCTCAAAGCAGAGAGATACCTGAACTATGGTTGATTACTGCTTGGTTGCTCCCTCTGGCACTGGAGCCTGAAATTCCTCCAGAGAGTAAACTCAGATAGTCATAGGGTCACCATCTTATCTATTTTACCCATTGAAAGTTAGTTCTCCAAGACATTTCTGCAGGTTTTGTAGCACTTTTTCCTACACATTTTAAAGATATTCCTATAGAGTATCTTAAAAATAATGTTTTTTCCCTGTGTTAAATGTTTTCATGTCCATAGTGATCATAAAATGTATTCACATAAAGGAAAGATTGCCTGGATTTACTAGTAGTACAGTAATGAGATTGGGGGTCTTCTTAGTTTGGGGTACTTCTCTAATGTACATCCAGTGGATAGAGAAGTAACTCCTGTCTTTTATATTGTTGACCTATAAGAAGCATGATTTGGGAAGTCAACTTAGTGGTGGTGACTATTGCTCCATGTACCATATCATCTAAAAGCATTTTGTGTGTGTGTTACTTTGTTTTTGTTTTTGTTTTTGCTCCTTATGTCCAGATGTATGGAAGTGGAGCAAATTAGTCTAATAGCTGACTCAGTTGCTCCTTAGAAACTATGCAACTGCATGAAATTTCCCTATACATGGATATCATGGAATTCATTATGCCGAGTGAAATAAGTCAGAGGGAGAGATAGACGCAGAATAGTATCACTCATCTAAAATTTTAAAAAAGATTAAAGACATTTTTGCAATAATTCTCAGAGACAAAGAGAGGAGGGCTGGAAGGTCAGGTCACAACATGAAACTCACCCCAAAGAGTGGTGAGTGCAGTTAGAGAAATAACTACACTGAGAACTAACATAATGTGAGTGAATGAGGGAAATAGAAAGCCTGTCTAGAGTGCAGGCTGGGATGAGGTGGGGAGGAGGAATATTTGGGACATTGGTGATGGGAATGTTGCACTGGTGAATGGGGTGGTGGGTGTTCGTTGCATGACTGAAACCCAACTATAATCATATTTGTAATAAAGTTGTTTAAATAATGATATTAATAAAGAAAGAAAATATGCAACTGCAGGTCATCTTCCTTCTCAGAGATCAACATCCACTTAATGTCAGAAGTGTAGGAAACATTGTTTAGTATAATTGCATTGAATTTTAATTGCTTTAGGTGAGAAAATAATTCTAATTATTGTTATTTTTTCATAGAAATAAATCTACCTACTAATTTTTTTCAAACAAAGATACTTCAAAGACATATACTCAGCCACCAATGCAAGAGGAATAAGAGAAAATAAATGCAGTGGATTAGAAGTGAGAAATATTTATACCATATGCAAAGATGATTAATTTGTCAACAGATTAAGGATAATCTACCTTTTCTCCCTAAAATATCTATTTTTCCTCTACTCATATGTCCCTATCTTTTTCCCTTAATCTATAGCGAAGTCCACATAACACACATTAGTGTTACTTGCAAGTCTTCTGGCTTAGGTATTCAGGTAATAATCTTTTCTGTCCATACTGATAGTCCCATTAATGGCTTTTAACATTCATTTCATTTTTCTGCTTGGCACATGGATACAATATTAATATTATAAAAAGAAAACAGACTAAAATAGTATCTTAGTGATAGTATACATGCTTTGCATGATTGATAATCTGAGTTTAATATCCAGGACCTCATAACAAAACATCAAACAAACATATAACATGCTTTATGAAGATAGCTAAAGAGAACAAACATAAAGAATTCTTCTCTTAATATTATGCTTCAAAAAGTAAAACATCATTTTAACCCTATTCACCAGACTCCACTTTTTTTAAGACTAATAGTAAGATAAATATCAAGGTGGGAAAGACACTTTCTGTGCAGATCCAGGTTTTGATTCATGCACCACATATGGTATGCCAATCCCTGCTACATGTGATCCCTGAGTACAGAGCCAGGAGTAACAGAGCCCTGAGCACAGAGCCTTGAGCACCCTTGGGTGTGACCCAGAAAACAAAATTTAAAAATCAAAAAATTAGATATTTTTAAAAGGAAAGAAAAAAATATTTCCCTTATCTTAGGCCAAATGCCCTTATTTTTGTAAATATAAAGCATGTAGCATTTTTTTCTTGCAAACTAACAAGTTATTCCAGCAGTTGTAGAGAGGCTGACAAAAGATGATTCTAGAGTCAAAGGACAGTTCATTAATCATAGCCATGTCAGAAGCTAGATTCTCAATTTTTCATGACTGTTTCCAAACCCAAATACCATCAAAGTGATAGGATGAGACTACTACAACACAATAGGTTATGAAAGTCCCAATATTTTATAATAGACTACAGGCAAACAAGCAAACCTATTCTACCTTTAACCTACAGGGAGACATTTTTTATCATATTGAGAACAACAAAATCTGACCTCTCCTCCAAGGGAGCTAGAATCTATCTACTTTCAAGGCTGTTTGTTACTTTTTTTTTTTTTTTTGGTTTTTGGGCCACACCCGGTGATGCTCAGGGGTTACTCCTGGCTATTCGCTCAGAAGTTGCTCCTGGCAGGCACCGGGGACCATATGGGGAACCGGGGGATCAAACCGTGGTCCGTCCTAGGTTAGCACAAGGCAAGGCAGGCACCTTACTTTCAGTGCCACCGCCCGGCCCCCTTGTTACTTAATTGTCTTGGTGAAAAAGAAATTTTATGATACATGTAGGAGCATCAAAGAGAAATATCAAGTAATGCCTTTCTTTACAAGACATGTGGCAATGTGAGATATTGATGGAGATTTATCATTCAAAATTCCTATGTCATACTATATAATATTTTATGCCTTTTCAGACTATTTTTAAAAATTTAATTGAATCACTATATCCAATAAAAGTGTATAGCTAAAATAGGCAACATTTTAATATTGGAAACATTATTATATGTAATTGAAAAAGCTGTTAGGAAAGTATGGTGGTATCTTCCCATTCTTGTTTAGTTTCTTGTCCATCTGTAATTTTCTCAAAATACATAATTCCAAAACCTTTATATATCTGTAAGAAAAGCAGGTGGCTTTATAAAGTGGATTAAGTTATAATAAGGTGTCAACCAAAGCAATTATGAGTAGTCCCTCTTAAAGTCAAAACTTATACAAAGGGTCTGCAGCAGTAGGGCATTTGCCTTGCAGCCCTGAATCGAACCCTCTTAAAGTCAAAACTTATATAAAGGGTCTGCAGCAGTAGGGCATTTGCCTTGCACTCAGCCAGCCCTGAATCGAACCCGGTTCGATTTCCAGCATTCCCTATTGTCCCCATGAACCTTCCAGGAGAGATTTATGAGAGCAGATCCAGGAGTAACCTCTGAGCACTGCTGGGTATGGCTCCAAAACCAAAAAACAAACAAACAAACCTGAGGTAGAATTAGAAGGGGATTTCACTGACTGTGTTCTTGTTGGAGCATAAATAGTCAAACAAAAGAAAGACAGTTTCCAGTGAGGACAGTACCCTAATATGGGACTAGGTATCATTAGCCAGAGTTGGGTGAGGACAGTTGCACACTAGTGACTGAGAAGGGTAAATCATTGTAAAGTTAGGCCCATTAAGGGAAATAATTAAGTTTATGTGAAAGATGAGATATAAAGAAAAGTTTTTGATTTTCTCAGAAGATGAAATGTTAGTATGTTTAACACTGTGAAGTCACATTCTTGAGTTTCATAGTAGAAAATTAGAAATAGAGAAAATGAAGAAACTAAAATCAAGTCTACTGTTTTGGATTGGAACTGGATTGTAGTGTGTTGACTAACAATTTCCACTAAACAATAATCAAAAAATATGAGTATTAATTGCATTAAAATGCTTTTGTATTAAGTATTTAGTAATTTCTAAGAAAACTAACTTTATAGTAGCAAATTCTGCTAGACATCATATTGATCAAGTGGTCAATATGACCTATGATCATATTGATCAAGTGGTCAAAGTGAACAATCAATAGTGCTTTGGAAAACTGAAAAAATATCAGAGCTGCTATAAAGTGGAGAATGCAGCCATTTCCATACAGTTCTACCAATAGCATATGATCTTATTCTACCACATAAGATATTCTTCAAAATAACAGCAATTCAAAGTAATACCAGGGTAAAAAACAAGATTAAACATAGTCTAAGGAATTCTTCCAGACTAAAGACAAAAGAGACATGAAAGCTAAGCACAATAATTATAAACTAAATTGTTTTACAAGAATATTTTGGAATAAGCAATGAAACCTGAAACGGATCTGAAATTAGATAAACAAATGGTTTAATGTTAGTTTCTGATTTTGAAGATTGCACTTGTTTTTATACTAAGGAAAAGTCTTTGTATAAATTATATAGCAAAGCCTTTAACAAGGATATGGTATTTGGCAAAGTAAATTCCAAATTACTCACTGAAAATCTTACTTGTCTCTAAATTTGTGACTATCTCAAAACAAATAAATTATGTTGACTCAAAGATGTACTCAAAATAATTCATAAACAAGGCAGCTTGATTTCTCACTCAAAATATATCATTTTATTTTTATAGGAATATATGTTCTTTACACTATGAGCTAGTATCTAATCTTAACAAAGGAAACAATATTTTTATTTGGTTTATAAAACTATCATCATTCTAGCATCAAGATACAAATGTACAAAATATGATACATATACAATATGAACAGAATACAAGTACTAAATAAAATTCTACATTCCAATTACAAAGTGAACCATAAAGAGGACTAAAATAAGAAATAGAATGACTATAAATTGTAATGACTTAAAGCATGGTACTGAAATAAAAGCATATATACATATATATATATATACACACACATATATATATCCTTGAGTTGATTCACA
The DNA here is from genome assembly GCA_004027635.1 of Crocidura indochinensis. Classification (NCBI taxonomy): domain Eukaryota; kingdom Metazoa; phylum Chordata; class Mammalia; order Eulipotyphla; family Soricidae; genus Crocidura; species Crocidura indochinensis. Next base: position 9,812 of record PVKC010027610.1, on the reverse strand, counting down.
TCTGGATAAGCTTATATATATCCATAAATATTTTAATTTTTTGAATCCATTTCACGTAGTTACGAAATTAAAATAAATATAAAATTAGTTAATGTATGATTATAGAATATATTAAAAAACAATGATTAGAAAATCTTCAGCTATGCTTTCCTTGATTCTAAAACAGCACTTAAGGGTTCAGAGTAGAATTCAAATGGTAGAGCACAGGTCTTGCAAATACGAGGCCTTGGATTTGATCTCAGTATCATATGTTCCCACCTTGCACCTTAAAGCTCATGAAATTTCTGAAAGTCTCTGTTCATCAAAAAAAAAAGAGTGAAATAAAAATTAATAAGTGTGCTTTATAATAGATCTAATCTAAGTCAGCATTTATAAACACACACATACATGTTTGCATATAAGACTTTTCTTTAACAAATTGGAGTAAGAAAATTGTGTTGTCCATGAATTACTTTATAGAAAATTAGCTCAATGCTTAGTTGCTCATGATAATAATAAAATTTCATTATGCCTCTCATTTTTGTGAACCAGTACTTTAATGAAATCAAGATGGGGCAGGGTCTCATGGCTTGGTTTCCAGTGTAGTTAAATGTTTTGATTATCAGAGACAAATTAGCAAGGCTGTAGGAAAGTGTCTGTGTTTCTCCATGTAAACTGTTATTTTAGGGTTGTTGTGTGGGTTCCCATACATGGTTCCTGGTTTCTTCTAGAGCAAATAAATCCGAGACAAAAAGGCTTAAGCAACATGCCTTTAATTATCTAGGTTCAGATGTCATTCTTCACTGACATTGTGCTCATGCAGAGCAGACTTTTGGCATTGTGAATGCGAATACAATTATCAAGGATCAGCAGTGATTTCTTATAGTCTGGTTATTAAATTATAAATTAATGCAATTGTCATGGCACTTAGAAGCCTAAGAGAACAATGAGACATGTATGACGATAAACAGATAAAAAACCAACAATAAAAGGTATGTTGCTATGTTTTTTGGTTGGTTGCCCAGTAATATCAGTCTCTGTTTTTTGAATTATCAGTAGATCAATGTTTCCTTTAGTTGGTAGCACAGAGATGTTAATATCACTTCTGATATTTAAAGAAAACCACATAACAAAGACATGGCTGATCATTATATTCCATCTTCTGGAATGACTTGCAGCATGAACAATGACTTGCAGTGCTGTGTACATAGTGATTATATACACAATAGAATATAGTTAGTGATTAAAAATAAAGGGCTTTTGTCCTTTGAAACTGCATAGATGGACCTAGAGGGTATTGTGCTTAGTGAAATAATCCAGATGGAGAAAAACAAATGCAGACCAATTTCTCTCATAGGTGATATAAAGAGAAACAAATAGATAAACATCAGCCAAAAGCCCTTAAGAATATAAAATCAATCAAATGGGTGGGGGAGAAATAAAAAAGAATATAAAATGAGGTAGTGGTTATCAAAAGGGAAAGGAAAGGAGAGGTGAGTAAATCTAGGCAAAGGGGACACTTTTATGATGAAGAATAGACTTTTATTGATGTGATGTGATATAGACTTAATGTGGTGTATAGACATAATGATGCTCAGTAATGCACACCTGAAATATTACAGTACAAAGTTACTTCAATTTTATGTGTGTGCATATTTGTATATCTAGGGATCTATATTTATATACATGGATATATAATCTTAAAACATATTATCTACCACTTTGGAAAATAGGATAAAACTAGCACTGAGATCACTAAAAAACAAGATAGAAACTGTTGATTTTTTTTTCAGTTTTGGGGCCACCCCTGGCGGTGCTCAGGGGTTATTCCTGGCTGTCTGCTCAGAAATAGCTCCTGGTAGGCACAGGGGATCATATGGGACACCGGGATTCGAACCAACCACTTTGGTCCTGGATCGGCTGCTTGCAAGGCAAACGCCGCTGTGCTATCTCTCCAGATCCAAACTGTTGATTCTTATCAATAAACATTTGAGAAATGGACAGCTTAGAGAAATTATGACCCATTTCTGAAATTCTGTTTCTTGAACAAATAATTTATCTTTTGTTATTTTATGTATTTCAAAGTTAAACTTTTGATCTTGTTTATTTGCAACTATCAAAGTGTAAGAACACTTTTTCTTTCACTTAATGTTTTACTGGAAATATACAATAATTACCAACTTTATATATATAGATAGATATCTATGTATGTAAATACATATATATGTATATATATACATATATATATACAGGGAGAGAGCTTTTTTCATGGCTCTGTATTCTGCCATCAAGAATCTGTGAACATCTGTGAAGAATCAACAGGATGGTTTTGCTTATGTTCTTTGATATGAAATAATTACTATATAGTACTATGACTAAATTCAGCTTAAGATTTTTGTGAACTGAACACTGAAGATGGTTCTCTTAGTACCATCCATCCATTTACAAGAGCATCCTCTTCTAAAGAGTACAAAGGATAAAAAACATAGGTTCAAAGAAGAAATACAAATGGCCAAAACGCACATGAAAAAATGCTCCACATCACTAATCATCAGGGAAATGCAAATCTAAACGACAATGAAGTACCATCTCACACCACAGAGACTGACATATTTCACAAAGAGCAAGAACAATAAGTGCTGGCATGGATGTAGAGAGAAAGAAACTCTCATTCACTGCTGGTGGGAATGCTATCTAGACCAGCCTTTATGGGAAACAATATGGAGATTTCTCAAAAAAACTGGAAATTGAGCTCTATACAATCCAGCTATACCACTCCTAGGAATATACCCTAGGAACACAAAAACACAATACAAAAATGCCTTCCTCACACCTTTATTTATTGCAGCACTATTTACAATAGCCAAACTCTGGAAACAACCAAGATGCCCTTCAACCGATGAATGGCTAAACAACTGTGGTACATATATACAATATAATATTATGCAGCCATCAGGAGAGATGAAGTCATGAAATTTTCCTCTACAACAAGGGTCTCAAACTCGCGGCCGTTTGCGGCCCTCCTTACAACATTTTGTGGCCTGTGGCTGACCTTCAAATATCGTAGTATTCGCGAGTATTCACTTACAAAATAATCACAATAAAAATCGCATTAGTAAGAAAAAATCGCATTAAACATTCACATACCCCGAGCAGTTCCGTTCGGAGTATGCAAATGTTTAATGCGATTTTTTGCTAATTTTTTTCTTATTGATGCGATTTTTTATTGTGAATATTCTGTAAGCGAATACTGCGATATTATACTTTGCACCTAGCGCAGACGTCATTTCCGCTGCTACTGCCTGCTGTCCCTTTTTTTTTTTTCGTGAAATCTCTTATGAGTCCTGCCTCACCCCGACTTTGCCTCCTGCGGCCCCCAGGTAAATTGAGTTTGAGATCCCTGCCCTACAGGGACGTACATGGAATCTGTTATGCTGAGTGAAATAAGTCAGAGGGAGAGAGACACAGTATAGTTTCACTCATCTATGGGTTTTAAGAAAAACAAAACACATTATTGCAATAATGCCCAGAAACCAACAGAGATGAGGTCTGGAAGTACTAACTCTCTATGTGAAGCTCACCACATAGACTGGTGAGTTTAATTAGAGAGATGACTACACTAAATATCATGATATTATTAATGAGTGAGAGAAGTAGAATGCCTATCTCGAATACCAGCAGGGAGAGGGTGGGGCAGGAAGGAGATGGGAGGCATTGATGGTGGGAAGGTTGAACTGGTGAAGGGAGTGTGTTCCTTTTTTTTTTTTTTGGTTTTTGGGCCACACCCAGTGACGCTCAGGGGTTACTCCTGGCTATGCGCTCAGAAGTCGCCCCTGACTGGCCTGGGGGACCATATGGGGCACGGGGGATCGAACTGCGGTCCGTCCAAGGCTAGCGCGGTAAGGCAAGCACCTTACCTTCAGCGCCACCGCACCGCCCCGAGTGTGTTCCTTTTATGTCTGAAACCCAACTACAATCATGTGTGTAATCATGGTGCTCAAATAACAAAAACCAAAAACCCATAGTTCCTTCTGCCTTGTTGATACTTTGGATTTTGAGAAATTAAGGAGCAAGAAGAGACTGAATGTAGTTTCTCTTTAAGTCTTTCAGAGAACAATGGCTTCTTGGGAGCTTAAGCTTTTTAGGCAGATTGTCAACCACAAGCCGACTCTCTTCACTACCTCCTGTATTAATTCTTATAGTATCCAAAGCTGTCTTCACTGGACTAGAGAGCAGATAAATAAAGACAGTCCTTAGCTCCCTGAGCCTACTGAGATTATTCAAAAGAATCAATTTGAAGATTTCTTACCCTACTTCACATTTCCTGTGGAGATCACAGGAAAGATTACTGTTTGTGCTTTCTCCTCAATCGTTTTGCCAGCCGAACAAGATTTTTCTTACTCAGTATGTAGCACTATATGGTATGGAATAATCTCTCCTCAGAAGAGCTAAGATCAATGAACTAGCTCTTCTTTTTTTTTAATAATATATTTATTTAAGCATCATAATTACAAACATGTTTGCAGTTGGTTTTCAGTTATAAAAAAGGAACCAGTGTAGATAAACTCTTCAGTGTAGAAAACTTTCACTAATGTAACATTCCCTCCACTAATGCCCCCATTTCCTTCCTCCCTGATCCCCTTCCTGTATTCAAGATAGGCATTCTAGTTTTCTCACTTGCAACCATTGTCATGATAGTTGTTAATGTAATTATTTCTCTAAGTATACACTCTTTGTTGTAAGCTATATATATATATATATGTATATATACATATATATTTATATATATGCCGGTCTTTCCAGCCCTCATCTCTATCGTCTCTGGGTGTTATTATAATAATGTATTCTCCAAGAGTAGTTCTTGAGCACATAACCAGGAGTAAACCTGAGCATCTCAGGTATGTCCAAAAAAAAAAACAAAAAAGTAGCAACTTTTACTGAACACATTATCTGTGTCCTAAATTTGACCCCTTCTCTAAATTATTATCTTAGAATGGAAGAATTAATACTTGATATCTATTTTATTCTTATTTTAGTGAATTATCATTTATTAAGTAAAAATTTATATCGCCTTATTTATTTGAACTCAAACACAAGTAGCAATATCTACTTGCTTTGATATTTTTGAATGAAAAGCTGAATTAAAATAAAGGTTATTAAGGTTATCTATCTCCTACTATTAATGCATAACAAGAATGTAAAACACAGCTACTATTACCACTACTACCTCATGTGAAATTTCTCCCCCATCCAAATAACTGTAAAATATGCTTAAAGTGAACCTTCAATAGTGTTTTCATCATGAAGCATACAATATAATAATATATATTTGGATAATTTTCAGATTTTAGAAAATAATTTTGACCCAAAAATTACTAATAAATTTCCTAACAATCAAAAAATTGTCTCATCAAATTTTGCATAGGAGAACTAATTTATGATGTTGTTACTACTTATATTACATCCATAATAGGAAATTTTTTTCAAGATCTCTGGAATCCCATCCTGAGCCTGGCAGAGGTGATTCCTAAGTGCTTAGTCAGAAAACCCTTGGGTATTGCTAAATGTGGTTCCAAAACTAACCGAATAAATAATAAAGCCAAAAAATCAATAAAATGAACGATAAAAGTAAGAGAAAGTTGTGTAATATTTATTTACATTTTATGAAAATAACAATTTAAATAGCTATAATAAATACTGTATTTTGATGTAAATAAAATATCTTAAACTTTGCTTATGCTATTTTTGACATTAGCATTATTGATATTTAAGGTAGAACTAACAAGCTTTTACAGTATTATATCCCATTTTTTGAACATTTCATGTATGACAAATCTAATAGTAACTGTTACCGTACTAGGTAAGTCTTTTAGGTTTTAGTTTCAAAGTCTTTCTTTCAAGAATATCACCTGAGGTTCTACATTGAATAGCTTTGAAAAAAGCATAAGCTGAGGAAATAGATGACAAAGAGAAACAGTTAATTAAAATGGAATTTAAAAAATTTCATATAGATATGCATTGTGCACACTAATCATTAGTTTTTTTTGTAAGACACTAAACTTAAACAAAGGAAGAATAATACTGAGGGGTTAATCATTCAATTTTCACAGCAGTACAGCATGAATTTATTTAGCACAGCAACTTGCATTATTTTGACACATTGGAAAAAATAGTTTTGTTAAATTGGCCTTCAAACTCCCACTTCCACCAAGATGTTGTGTCAATCTATTATTTTTTTCACATGATATGCACTCTGTAGTACACAGTGAACACAGCCTACTTTCAAATCTGCTAATGAAATTTCATTGTGTTATTCTGTTTTTCTTTTAATGCATCTACTCTACTTCTCCTGCAGTGATTATAAAAGCACACATCTTCAAAGAAAGTAAAGAAAGATATTAAATCTTCAGGAGTGTTCTCCCTATGAACCCAGATGGAATCTCACAGTCTTAAGTGCTGATATAAAGCAGACTGAAATGAGAGGTACAAGTGTCATATGGTGTAAGGGTCTTAAATTTCCATCTCCCCCTTCATTTCACTCTCTGCCAAGTAGCATTATCATTGTTTATCACTTAGAACAGTTCACTATCTAGAGTATATTAAATGTCAAGATAAATCAAAGTGAACATAGGAAAATAAAAAATTAAAATAACTAAGACAATCTTCTATTTCTTTTCAAATTCTAATGTTTCTTAGTGCTTTCTGCATCTTAAAAACTTGATTCACATTGAATTTATAAAGTGAGAAGTTCTCATTTAAGATCTTCAAATTTCCCAATAATTATGAACTAAATGGTTAGTTATATGGTAAACAGATGTTCTTTACCTTGATGGTAAAAAATGTTATCATTTTTACATAAAATATAAACATATAACCATTTATCTTTAGTACTGGATAAATTCTAGTTCTTTCTACTTTTATAATTTTGTACCTATATATTATTTTAATATAAGATTTTTCCCATCTTCTATTTTATTCTTTCAATATGTAACCAGTTTTGAGTACAACTTAAAACAAATAGACACACTTCTTTCTCTTTACCACCATCTTGTTTTACAACCAAATGTTTTGAGAGAGTTGTATATGAATACTGTTTTTATTTTATTCACATTTCAACTGGATTTTTTACCATTCTTTTTCAGAATTTATACATTTATAGCATACATTTTAAAACCTATTTCAGATATTTCAGTTTGAATCTGTTAAAATCATAAAAGATCATTTTAATCTTAATTTACATCTAAAAATGGCAGTAATCTGGAATGATGTAATGTTAAATCTTTTCTTACTTCTTCTAATTGTCTTCAAAATACAGTGTCTTTATATAAATTATTTTCATATGATTATCACTATAATGAATCATTTTTATTAAAACATCATTATCATATAACTCACGGATTCAATTGAGTACATTTTCTAGATGTTATCTAACAAGTTTCTTTATTTTTGTTTGAAATATCTATATGAGCTGTTCTACTAATTCTGAACATTTTTCTACATTAAATAAACTAAGAAACCTTTTTAGTAGTGCACTTGCATATTTTTTAGATTTGGGGCTATTAGTGGTTCTGTCTCTTCCTATAACCTAATTCATATTCAACAGGTAACCCTTCTATTTCAAAATAAAAGCTTTTAGAAAGAAAATTCTTCAATATTCAATGAATTACTATAAGTCCTACTCAAACAGCTACATTTTTTCCATTAAAAAGGAAGTGACTATTTTTTCCTACCTAATACCTATCTATCCTTTTGAAGATGGTTTTACAGATTTCTTTCTTGATTTTATCTTTTTTTTTTTTCATTCCATTAGCCTTTTGTCTAGTGGGGGTGTTGCTAGGAGGCAGAGAAGGCAGGTATCACATTCCACACTGCTCTGGCCTTACTCTTGGCTTTCGCTCAGCCATCACTTCTTTAGGGACTCAGGGAACTATACTAACCGACAAGAATTGAACCCAGATTGGTTGCAAACAAGACAAATGCTTAACTCACTGTACTATAATTCTGGTCCCTCCATTAGTTTATTTTTTTTAATAGTCTCATTTAAAAATTAATGAAATAATTTTATTTTTGTCTCTCAATTCTTTCCAGTTATATTTTCCACACTGATTCATCATGAAACACTTAGAAGGAATTTCTACATTCAACATTAATTCTATTTCCCACCCACTTCTCAACTCATTGCAATCTGGCTTTTTCTTACCAACAATTCTACTGAAATTGCAGTTGCCAAGGAGATCAGCAATTTCCACATCATTAACTCAAATGAACACTTCTCAGTTTTTTATCTTGTTTTAATGTCTAGAAATGTTTGACATCCCTGATGACTCCTTTCTTGAAAAATGTAACCTTGTTTAAAGATTAGGGGATCTTGACATAGCTAGAAACAAGCAAAGAAAAACTAGCCATATCAAGCTACATAGTACTATTCCAAAATGAATGGTTTTAGCAATTGTTATGTCTTTGGACAAATACCATAGAAATTTAGAATGATTATAGATAGTATCAATATCCATTCTACTATCTTTTAAAATAATCCTCTTAGGGGACAGAGCGATGGCACTAGCAGTAAGGCATCTACCTTGCCCATGCTAACCTAGGACGGATCACGTTTTGATCCCCTGGTCCCCCAAGCCAGGAGCGATTTCTGAGCACTTAGCCAGGAGTAATCCCTGAACATCACCAGGTGTGGCCCAAAAACAAACAAAAAAATACTCCTAAATTCTAATGTCCATATAATTCACATGAGAGTTTTAGTCACACAGTTAACTATTAGGAGACTTGTACTTTATTTTACTCTGAGCATGTAAGACTATAGACTATGCTTTTATGAAGGGAGGGACTACACTGGGTAGGGTTGGGGGCTTCTCTTATTTTGTGCACAAGGATCACTATTGGTGATGGTCACAGAACCAAATGGAGTCAAGGATCAAGTCACAACTGTCCATATACAAAGCAAGCACCCTAACCCCTGCACTATCTTTCTAGTCTCAAGAACATAGATTTTCTTTTATTAAAATACAAATAATTAGAAGTGTGAACGGAGTTTGAAAATAGAACTGTTTACCATAATACCTAAGGAATATTCATAAGGCAGAATTTTTAATTTCTCTATGTCCCAAGAAATTAATTAAAGAGGATTAGTTTAATAAATATCAATAATAAATAGGTCTTGTAAGATAACCTATCAGTACACTATAGTCACATTTAAAAAATGATACATTAGATTATCTTGTTTGTTATTGCTCATTGATAATTAGAGCATATGAGAAAAATAAATCATAACATTTTTAACTTTTGAATAATTTTAATAAAATATCTTAAATTTATTTGTATAAAGTATAAAGATACTTTAGAACCATGATACTGTCAAGAACACTAACAATAACTGAGTTTTTGACCTTGATCTGCTAATTTTGTAAAATCATTTAGAAAATAATTTTGATTTTTATCTCTCCTTTACTACAAATTTATAAATGTAAATAATTTTATAATGTAAATAATTTTATATCTATAAACAAACAATATGATTCTATCAAGACTTATTATATATCTCCAAGTACCATAGATTATAATAAATCATATTAGATAAAACTAATTTTTTATCTTAAATGTTTTTATTTAGGCACCATGATTTGCAAAGTTGTTATAGTAATTGTAATGTAATCTCCAACACACACCTGGCACACACAGTGACTTGGAAATTACACAACCAGCTGTGGCAATGGAGTTTCCACATAACAGAGCCACAGTTGTTATGTTCCATGTATGTAGGAGGCATTAGCAATCAAATATGATGATCCATGCTTGGAAGGCTTGTCTTTTTTTTTTTTTTT
>PVKC010027609.1:0-15708 GCA_004027635.1 Crocidura indochinensis | reverse complement strand
GAAAATATTTTAAAATACTGAAGCACATGTCCTCCAAGTTTGAGAACCCAAATTTGATGCCCTATACAGTGCTAAATCTAGTCCTTTTGGTTCAGTATCATTTGGCCTAAAAGGCATTTCATCACCAGCCTAAACCACCAATCTGAACCTTCAGACCTGGAATGCTGAACTAAGTGCTGTTGGGAGTAACTCCTGGAACTCTGAGTACTAGAAAGACCTAAAAATATTACAATAATAAAATACTTTAAAATCATCATATAACATGCAATGCCATCTATAAGACTATAAGAAACATTGAAAAATGATAAAATTATCATTATAGGTAAATTGACTGCAAAGGAAGAGACTGATGACCTTTACACTGATAGAACAAGTAGTCAAAAATTAGAATTAGAAAACTTAAATAAAATTTACAATCACAAAAAATAATCATAGTCACAATCTGATGTTTAAGAAGCCCTGTTTTAGAATATTATATAATTATCATTGTCATTATTATTATTAATATTATATTTGAGGTACAACTGGCTGTGTACTTATTCAAATATTCTACCTGGCTCTTTGTTTAGGGATCACTAAGGAATTATATGGGATGCCAGAAATGAAAGATAGGTTGGCTGAGTGCAAGGCAAATTATCCTACTTATTTTATTTCTACTATCTCCAATCCCTCTAACTGTGATTCAGTGGATACTCTAACCCAAAACGCTAAACTTTGCATTCTTTTCAGATATATGTGGAAGATCTGGTGCCATAAAATATATTCTGAACTGTAATACAAATTTCAGTGACTTAAATATGCATTTATGATATGACTAATATGACTATAATAATGATAAAACATGTATTTATGGAATGCCAGCAAAGTACTAACTGGTTTGAAAATTTTCTGTACCAGCTGACTCTTGGAAAAAAGTAAATGCATTTCTTCCACTTTAAGATAAAAGCAATTAATTGTAAAATATGCATACAAAGAATAATTAGATTTCAGATAGATGGTTTATGGATTAAAATCACAATAAAAAGTCAATACAACTGAAAGCTGACTCTATGAGAAAAATCTATAAGTAAATTTGCTTCTGGTCTATCTGATTAGTTAAAATTAGTAAGCTATGAAGAAATAGCTCATGGGCACATAGGCCTGAGCACATATTACATACATTGATATGAATGATTTCCTTTTTCCTGAGTACTTCAGATGGGAAACTAAGCACAGGACTATGAGTAGGATGTACCACCAAGCTTATGCAAAAAAATTAAATAAATAAATAAATAAAAGAAAGATTGAAAAATAGAAAGGAAAGATATAGCTAACATTTTGAACAGTATAATTTATAATATGGCAATTCTGGCTTTAAAAGGTATATAAAAAGGAGAATAGTACACAGCTGGTGGTTATGCCATCTAATCCAGCCCTTTTGGAAAACAATATGGAGATTTTTCAAAATACTGAAAATTGAGCTCTCATGTGATCCAGCTATGCCATGCCTAGGGATATTCCCTAGGAACACAAAAACACAGCACCAAAAATCCCTTCCTCACATCTATATTCATTGGAGCACTATTTACAATAGCCAGCATCTGGAAACAACCAAGATGCCCTTCAATAGATGAATGGCTAAAGAAACTCTAATTCATATACACAATAAAATATTATGTAGTTGTCAGGAGAGATGAAGTCATGAAATTTTACTATAATGAATGGACATGGAAACTATTATCCTGAGTGACATGTCAGAAGGAGAGAGACACACACAGAATATTCTCACTTATCTATGGGTTTTAAGAAAAATAAGACATTATTAAAATAATTCCCAGAAATGAGAGCCAGAAGGACTGACTCACAATATAAAGCTCACCACAAAGAGTGGTGAGTACAGTTAGAGAAATATCTACACTGAGAACTATTAAACAATGTCAATGAGTGAGGGAATAGAAAGCATGTCTCAAATACAGGCTGGGGCAGGGGGATGAGAAGGGAAAAGGGGGCATCAGTGATGGGAATGTTGCACTGGTGAAGGAGGATGTTTTTATGACTAAAACCCAACTAAAATCATGTTTGTAATATGGTATTTAAGATATTTATTTTTTAAAAAGAGAATAATAGGGTAATCTAAATAACTTTATGCTAATAAATTTAATATTTTAGATGAAAATTTATTGAGAAATACCAATAATCAATTCTTCATTTAATCATAAATAATTTATATGGTCCTTTATTTACTAAGGAAAAATAATTTGTAGATGAACAGTATAAAGTTCCAAACATATATGACTTGACTATTAAACTTTATCAAACAATAAAAATAAAATATTTATGCTATGATAAATCTCTTACTGAAAATTTAAGAAGGGGTAATACGTGGAAAATGATTCTGTGTGGTGACCATTAGTATTCTGACATCAAAACTAGATAAAGGCATTATTAGAATAAAAAAGTTAACTTTAACATATTTTTCTTAATATAGATAAAATTATAGACAATGTCTATTAAATAAAACCTATAAAAAGGTTTTTGTAAAATCAGTAAACAGATTATGGTGATTGTTATAATAATAATAATAAAAATAATAATTGCCCCAAGAAGTCCAGGGTTTTATTTACACCTTATTTTATATGGAAGTAATCAGAGGAAAGTTTCAATATATCCGGAGTAAATAGAACAAAAGAATATGTGATTATAAGCATTTATCTGACAGAAACTGAAATTGAGAGATGAAGAATACTATTTTGAAGGTAGAAGGAATATAAGCAATTTCTTTATATTCAAAATGGCAAGAAAAATTTTTCTTAATTTGTAGAAAGAAGTCTTCCTTAATATGAGGACTTTAATTTCTACAGAATTTTCAGTCATTTGTTATTATAGCAATAGAAGACTAATGCAATGATTAAGAGAGGCTTGTTTCAGAGACTGTGAAAAATAAAACTATATGGGCACTACAGACAATGACCGAGATTGGATAAACTAGTTTGCCTGAAGCCTAGAAATGGTCTTATGTCAGGAAACTTCAGGGGTGGGGTCTCTTTGTATTTGGGCCAAGGTTTTTCCTTTCCATGACCCCTATATTTTGGTGGGCCCATACAAACAATAAGTGCCACACTAACATTGTCTTTTATAATACTTCTTTGAATCTAAATCTTTAAGAAACCACTAGTAAAAATACCTGGGACTGCAAAAAAATGGTTTACTCTAGTGTTAACATATATATATATATATTTTTAGTTACACTAGCATTCTGGGGGATAAAGGAGGGAGATAAGGAATATATGTTTGGGAATAGATATGAAGGGAGGACAACACTGGTGGTGAAAAGGCCCTCATTTATTGTCACTGTATAGTTGAATAACTTGAAAAATAACAAATGTTAATGTATCTTGGAAAAGCTGGCAGTGATGCTGTACAAGCACATACTTTTCACAGGAAGACTGATAATTGCTAAGAGTCTTATTCACTATGTTAATTAATAGGTATTCTATCAAGGCTTAAAGAACTTGAGACATGTGCATTTAGATTAGTATTGTATTTTACCATATCTTACAAACCTGACCTGTTATTTCTCTAATGTTATAAATAAAAAATATAAATAAAAAAATAAACTACTAACTACTAGATTGTAAAAAAAAGAGAGGGTTGTTTAAGGCTATAACTGCTTAACATTAGAAAACTATTCAATAAAATATTTCATATTAAAGCATCAAAGCTACATTATCCCCTCAGTATATATTCACAAAATTATTTGACACAGACCAACCTTTATTTTAATATTTTTGAAAGAAAACATCATCTTTAAATTGGATAATAATAGAAGATGGGGAAAAATTTGAGACCCTTTTACCTGAAATATACTACAGTCAATGCCACTATAACTCTTAACTTACCACCTCCATCTTGTAGTACAATATGTCACACTTTCACAGAACTTTGTGTTCGGATCTGGCTTCTTAAATTGTGAGTTGTAAGTCTAACTGAATTGGGTTGGTGTGTGCGGCAATCTTGGTAACTTTTGCCTCATCTACCTTCTTACTGGGAAAGGCATTGGAACAGCTACTGCAGGGGAAGGGTAGGGTAGGGGGTGATAGACATGTGAATGGAAAACCATTGTGTCTAAGAAGCCACTTTGGGCCAGAAACTCACAAGCCAGACCAGATCCTCAGACTTGAGAAGCAGCATGAACCCATTTGATTCCAACATTGGCAGCCCCATCATTGAGCACAAATTAACTTTCCAAGTTTTCAGATCCTTCTGCAGAGCCTGCGTAAAGCACTCCGTGGTGATGTCTTCTTGGAAGGTCACCACGCTGGGAAGAGGCTTGATTAGAAGTAGGTCCCTTTTGGCCATTTGTATTTATTTTTTATCAAAGCGTCTGTTCATTTCTTCTCCCCATTTTTTTTTTTTTTTGGTTTTTGGCCACACCCAGTGACGCTCAGGGGTTACTCCTGGCTATGCGCTCAGAAGTTGCTCCTGGCAGGCACGGGGGACCATATGGGAACCAGGGGATTGAACCGTGGTCTGTCCTAGGCAAGGCAGCAGGCACCTTACCTCCTGCGCCACCCCCCGGCTCCCACTTCTCCCCATTTTTTGATGGGATTAGATGTTTTTTTCTTGTAAAGTTCTGTCAGTGCCCTGTATATTTTGAAAAATAGCCCTATACCATGGAGGTAAGGCGTTTGCCTTTTATGCAAAAGGTCATCGGTTCAAATCCCGGTGCCCCATATGGTCCCCCGTGCCTGCCAGGAGCAATTTCTGAGCATGGAGCCAGGAGTAACCCCTGAGCACTGCCGGATATGACCCAAAAACCAAAAAAATAAATAAAAAGTAGCCCCTTATCTAATGGGTATTGGGTGAACAGTTTCTCCCACGTGGTGAGCGGCTCTTGTAAAAAGAAATACAAATGGCCAAAAGGCACATGAAAAAATGCTCCTCATCACTGCTCATCAAAGAGATGCAAATCAAAACAACGATGAGATACCATCTCACACCACAGAGATTGGCACACATCACAAAGAATGAGAACAATCAGTGCTGGTGGGGATGTGGAGAGAAAGGAACTCTTATCCACTGCTGGTGAAAATGCCATCTAGTCCAACCTTTATGGAAAGTGATATGGAGATGTTGCATTAAACCCTTAGGGTGGACATGGATGGTGGATGAAGGCCTTTGTTTTTAGGCCCCAGCCACGTGGCTCCACCCCCCATTAAAAGTCAGGTCAGCAACTTTAGATGGTCGAGGCTGAATACAGACTTACTCAGACAGGCTTCAGGGAGATAACATCTTTATTGGTCTTGGCCCACATGTGTGGCCTATATCATAAACCTATTTAAGCATTTAGCCATTCTTAGCTTGCCCTGCGTCTTAACTCCTTCCAGCCATCTTCCCTCTGACCTCCATGCTGGCAAAGACCTTAATCTTCTCCGGTCAAAGCCTTATCCACTCTTTCCAAGACCACTCCCAAGAATGGGAGGGGTCTTGTAGGTAAAGATGCCCGTAATATCCGAGGTGGAGTTACATGGAGATTCCTCTAAAAATTGGAAATTGAGATTCCATTTGACCCAGCTATTCCAATCCTAGGGATGTTCCCTAGGAACACAAGAATACAATACAAATCACGCCTATACTTATTGCAGCACTATTCACAGTAGCCAGGCTCTGGAAACAACCAAGATTCCCTTCAACAGACGAATGGCTAAAGAAAATGTGGTACATCAGCTTTCAGGAGAGATGAAGTCATGAAATTTTCCTATACATGGATGTACATGGAATCTATCATGCTGAGTGAAATAAGTCAGAGGGAGAGAGATTAGATGTAGAATAGTCTCAATCATTTTTGGGCTTTAAGAAAAATAACAGTCACTTTTGCAACAATCCTCAGAGACAATGAGAGAGGAGGGCTGGAACTTCCAGCTCACTTCAAGAAGCTCACCACAAAGAGTGGTGAGTGCAGTTATAGAAATAACTACACTGAGAACTATTATAACCATGTGAATGAATGAGGGAACTGGAAAGCCTGTCTAGAGTATAGGTGGGGATGTAGTGGGATGGAGGGAGTTTTGGGACATTGGTGGTGGGAATATTGCACTGATGAAGGGGACTGTACTCTACATGACTGAAACCTAATCACAATCATATTTGTAATTAAGATGTTTAAATAAAGATACTAATAAAAAGATAATTAAAGCAAAAAGAAATAAGAAGTAGGTCTCATGGGGTCAGAGGAGAGATAGCATGGAGGTAAGGTGTTTGCCTTGTGTGCAGAAGGACAGTAGTTCAAATCCCGGCATCCCATATGTCCCTGAGCCTGCCAGGAGTGATTTCTGAGCCTAGAGCCAGGAGTAACCCCTGAGTGCTGCCGGGTGTGACCCAAAAACTAAAAACTGAAAGAAAAAAAAACACGAAGTAGGTCCTGTCCCACAATGAAATTGGACACAGGAATGAACTTGGCAGCCACATGCAACCATGCCCCTGGCTTGATGCACTGGTCCAGCAAGGTTCAGGCTTTCTACAAGAACTGATAGTGACGATTAAGGTGAATCAGTTTGAAAGCAGAGCTGGAATGTAACCCATCTTCTCCACCAAGTGATAGAATTTGTCCCATCTGCTCTTGCCAACTTAGCCTTTTTTTTTTTTTTTGCTCATGGCAGAGAAGTGTCACTCAACATAGAGACGTTGTTAGATGGAACTTCCCTTTCCTAAAATCTAGATCTCACTTTTTATTCTCAGCTCCATTAATTACAATTTGAAATAAAATCCACAGGGTTCTCAACCAAGATCCTCTTTCTTCTCACTATCAGAGGCATGTGTTAGGAGAAACATACTTCCACTTCCGTTTGCATTGCTTATTATCCGCCTCCTCTTTTTTTGCCATGTTGGGCTTGCCTCAGCATTTATCTGTTCCACCCAAATAGGGTTTATAAATTAGAAAATGTAACACTGGACAGCACACTACTTCAACTAACAACTGAGTTTCTTGTAAACGCTATCTAGGAGATCTGAATTTCCCTTTACCTCTTCCAAACCTTCTGACCAGACCTTGCCCATTTCCACCCCGCCCCACTCTCTCCAAGATTTAATTTTAACAACATATATTCAAATAGAAAGAAAGGGAGATATATTTCAGTTTAATAAATAACATTTATAAATATTAATGATGAGAGATAGCTTTTCTCCCAAGGTCTAATCAAAATAAAAACACATCTCAAAATGTCTGTTTAGAAGATATTAAAATTCAAATCTGTTTAGCAGACTTTAGACAGTGGCATAAACAAATATAACAAGATAATGCTACACAAGTTAGAAGAAAGGTTATAAGATTGTCATTATTAGACATGATAAATTATAAATAAAATATAATAAACAAGTGAATATATAAAAATAGTTTAGCAAAGCTGTAATATGTAACCTAAATGGACAAATTTAAAGTATTTTCTAAGTATTCTAATACAAATTTTAAGTATTTTCTTAAAGTAAGGAAATCAAAGCAAAATTACTTCTACAAAATTATCTGTTAACTGAAAATGGGATGAATATGATTAAATATATAGGCTTATATATTAAATTACTAAAATATAATAATTAGAAAAACTAATATTTTAAAGTCTCATAAAATTGTTTTGTTCTCATGTAACAGAAAAAAAAGTTAATATTTTTCCAGTATGACATATATTTTTGATACCATCTCAATCAAATTCTCTTAGAATTAATTAAGAGACACTTTAGAATTAATTAGCACAATTATGATGAATCTACACAAAAGAACAAATAACTAAAAAATAAATCTTATAAAGGATGAACAAGGAGCCTGAGCGGTGGCACAATCACTAAGGCATCTGCTTTGCATGCACTAGCCTTGGACTGATTGAAATTCAATTCCCCTGGCATTCTATATTGTCCCTGAAACCAGGAGCTATTTCTGAGGACGTAGACAGGAGTAACCCCTGAGTGTCACTGGGGGTGGCCCCAAAACAAAAATCAAACAAAAAATATAAAGATGTACAAATAACATTAAATAGCTTCAGGATTTATTATAAAGTTATTGTGGTAAGAGAGAAACAATTGCATTCATTAATGCAGTCATATTTATATCTATATGTGATAGATCTTAATGTAAACTAAAGTCACACTTATGAATAATTGATTTTTAATATTTTGTTTGAGAGGCACAGAATTTTTTCAGGGTTAACTACTAGCTCTATCCTCAGGGATCATTACTGACACTGCTCTGAAGACTATAATGGGATATTGGGAATCCAACCCAGGTTAACCATGTGTAAGGCAAGCATCTTACCCACTACACTATTGCTACAGCCCCTGAAGTGTTGCTTTTTTCAAAAACACACAAAGATAATTCATGTGAGAAATGATATTATGTATCAACATGTAGTAATAGAAAAAATTGATAATTATATGCGAATTTCTTTTTTGTTTGTTTTTTTGGGTCACACCCCATGACCCTCAGGAGTTGCTACTGGCTATGCACTCAGAAATTGCTCCTGGCTTAGGGGACCATATGGGATGTCAAGGGATCATAGTAGGTTAGATGCATGCAAGATAAATGTCCTACTGCGAGCCACCACTCTGGCCCTGTATATGCAAATTTCTGAATTTTGAATGAAGTATTTATGTATAGATTAGCTTCAGCATATGTAAAATGAGGAAATCCAGGTCAAAGAAAAATCATTTGAGAATTCTTTATAATTATGGACATCATGTTAAAACAGGTATGAAAATAAAAGGAAAAATGTCTCCTAAAACATCAAAAGTAAATTCTTTGATTCACATCTATAAAATGTAGATCAATATAAGAAACCATAGATAAAAGGTTTCTAACTCAAAAGATCCACAGATTGCAAAGATGTAGAGTTAGCAACAATAAAATCCACAAAATAATGTAGTAATTTTAGATTGTTATGAGATATTAAGTCCAAATTTTAAATTTAGTTTTGTATTGAACTTTCAAAAATGATGACACAATCACGTCTTGGTCTTTTGGCTATGATAAAGTGTAAAAGATGATAACACAAAAACATTTTTCAGATACTAGACTAAAGAAAAGTCAAAAGAAAGCTGAAGGAAGAAAAAGGACATGAGTCAAATATTTGCCTGCAGAGACGCTGGTTATGATCAGCACCACATCATCACTAGATCAACACTGGGAGTAAACCTGAAGTCTCTGAGCATTTCCAGATATGAGCAGCTTACATTTCAGAACTACAAATCAGGGGCCCAAAGCACCAAGTGAGAACGTGCTCCCAACTAAAGAAGAAAGAAATTCAAGAAAATAAATACAATAATTTAATATATTGATACATTAAATTAATTATCAACTGTCAAATTAAAAAATAAACATGGGAGTCAGATATGTGATTCAAGTAGAACACAAGCTTTGCTTAAGTGATCCAAGTCGGATCACTGAGACCAGATCCTTGAGTTTTGTTACAGGTTCTGAGTTCTGTGGCTCTTGACTATTAGGCACCATATGATACAGCCTCAAGACAATAAAATTATTTTGATACAAAAATTTGATCATAATATAACAATATATTTGTATAATAGAAGTGATAAACTCAAATGTCAAATATGAGGAGATATTTGTTTAATGAGTAAACCATACTAATAACATGTCACTTGTTAAAGGAGAATTAAAAATAACTATTAATTTTTAGACCAAGTTAAATAAAAATCTATCTTGATATTTTCAGGATAAAGTTAAAACAAATGAAAATAATGACAAAATTTCTTTCGCAGGAATAAAAAGGATTTTTTAATACATGAACTTGTAAGAAAAAACTAGCTGCAATTATAGCAAAATGCAGTTTAATGTTAACAGTTTAGTAGATTAAGTTGGAGGCAAACTAGTATAAAATAATGGCTTCCATGATGGCGTGGTGCTACCATTTAATAGGCGGCTTCTTGAATTTATTTCACATTTTAAGAAGACTATACAGACTTATATTTTGATGACAAAACAAAAACAAAATATTCAAATGGCCAAATAACTCTCCTCAAAGAAACATCCATAAACCCTACAAAGTTGTTATATTTCATTGTCCAGAAATTTATAACTAGACACTCACGTCTTCACAGGAAAAAAGTTAGAGTTTTATTCTTTATAAGTAGCAGACATGCACTACTTACACATAAAGAAAAAATAAGCTATCTTTGTGAACTTGTATGGACCAGACTAAGAGCTAAATTATAGTTATTTTCTTATTTAGAACTGATTTCTCCTTAAAAATTCTTAGTGTTTTCTCACTAGGCATATATCCTTGGTAGGTATATTTACTAAGTAGATATATGACCTAAGTTGAAAGGTCATGAGATCTGGGAAAGAAACAAAAATACTAGGGTTAGATAAAAAATGTCTTAAATTAATCTATTCAGTGATTCATGAATAGCAGACATTCAGTTAATACTTGATCTGAGAATGAATGAGTTTACAATATATTCTAAGCACTGAGAATTTCATACTATTTAGTCATCATTGCCTTATGCTGTTATGCACTTAGGATACCTTAGTATGAATGAGGATTTATGGAATATTTAATATGCTTTTCTGTTACATTTCCTCTTTGGAGTAATGTAAGACCCCAATTTTAGTTATATGGAAAAAATCATATTTATGCTTCTCTTTTTCTCCATCTTTTTTAAGAACAAAATGATATGTAAATTTTGTTTGAACAGTATTAATTCAGTGACAACCTGACATTTCTCTGATAAACTTGAACTTGAACAGAAAATATAAATGCCACAAGATGTGTTTTATTTGTTTATTTGTTTATTTATTTTTATTTAATAGGTTCCTTTGTTCCTAGGTTTGCAAATCTTCTCGACTTAGCAGTGACAACTCTTAAAATTCCCCAGACTCTATAGACAAGTTTTAAGAATTCAGTTCAGAAGAAATATAGTCCAATGCATATAGTTCCCTTTCGACCAGAGGATTTCTGTGCGTGTCTCAGAGGTATTTGTAGTAATACAGTTGTATCTCTTCAGTAGATAAGCTCTGTAAGGACATATTCCAACGGATGGCTGCAGTAAATAGTTGAGAATACATAAGTAGCAAAGAATTCTATAATAAAAATCTATCAAATAATTACTTCTGTGTAAAAATGATAAAATACCATAATACCACTGGCTGGATTATTGATAAACACAATATTATTTTTTCAAAAAGTATATAAAATTATTTTTTTACTAAATTGGCTTTGCAGTAATAGGAAGCTTACTAACAAAATTGAAGACTTTGCCATCTGTCCTTCCTAGCATATGCATCCTGATTTTCAAAACAGCAAGGATATTTTTAAATGACTGCTATAAGAACTCTTTTTATTTTAAGCGATTTTCTTTTACTCTTTTTGCATTCAAACTTAGTGTAGTCTATAAGAGCAATGACAGTATTTGGAGCTAAATAGATGTCTAAGTGTACTTGTGATTAAACTATTACAATTCATTTTAAGATTTACACCACTATATTCTCCTTTGTATTCTGTGGTAGAACTCTGCCACTCACATTATTTTACTTTATTTTATTTAAACACCTTGATTACATACATGATTGTGTTTGGGTTTCAGTCATGTAAAGAACACCACTCATCACCAGTGCAACATTCCCATCACCAATGTCCCAAAGCTCCGTCCTCCCAACCCAGCCTCCGCCTGTACTCTAGACAGGCTTTTAATTTCCCTCATACATTCTCATTATTATTGCCATTCACATTTTCAATTTCTCTCTTTGAGGCCCTGATGATAAAGCACGCTGAAAAAAGACTGGGAAGCAGGAAAAAGGAAGACATTCATACCTAATCTCATTTAGTATCTTAACTTTATTTAAGAGAGGGTAATATTGGGGCTGAATGAGACAGTGTCCAGGGCTTATCCTGTCTTTGCTCTCAGAGACCACTCTTGGAAACCCTCAGAGACAGTAAAGGGTGTCAGATACTGAAACTTGTTCAGCTGTGTGCAAGGCAGCAGTACTCTTGTGCACCACTTTTTTCATATTTTGTTGTTGTTTTTGTTTTATTTGTTTCTTTTACATTAGCATATATTACAGAGGCATTCCAAAATTTCTGCACTGGGTCCAGAGTGATAGTACAGTGGGTAGGATTCTTACTTTGCACATCGTTGACCTGGATCTCATACAGTCATGACCTATGGTCTCAGACAGTCCCCCAACACTGCCACAACTAAGTGTTGAGTGAGCGGCACTGGGTGTAATCCAAAAGCAAAACGAAAACATTGAACTGGAACATGGACAAGTTTGTTCATTTCAAAAATTAATTCTAGTTTGTCGTGAAAATCTGAAATTTCATACTAGAAATAAGCAGAACTGCAACTAAGAAAGAAAAAAAAACAGAAAAATATTTTAAAAATCTAAAATAGTTTTAATTTGAAACAATATTTTGGATTAGTCACAGACAACTAAGCCTAATTTTCATGAATACATTTATTAATTCTATTTGCTATATTGCTTTCAATAAAAATTCTAGAATAACTGATTATATAGTTTACTTGTTTAGTTTTTTCCATAATATACTTTCTGCATAGATCCTGTATGATATATTTGACATAGTAGATTATAATATAGTTGTTTCCAAGTAAATGGAAGCCAAATTATTAAAAAAAAAAAAGGAAAAGGAAAAGAAAAGGAAAGAGGGGTTGAGCGGTAGAGCAGGCAGTTAGGGTTTGCTTTGTTCGCGCTAACCTAGGACAGTGGTGGTTCAATCCCCCAGCGTCAGCCCCCCTATAGTCAGCCTAGCCAGGGGTGATTTTTGAGCACATATCCAGGAGTAATCCCTGAAAATCACAAGGTGTGGCCCAAAACCCAAAACCAAAACAACAACAACAAAAAGGACAGAAAATTATTGAATCTTGTCAGAAGATTAAGTTAGCTCTTATTACTAGTTGACCATTCTGATCGTTTGTTTCTGGATATTAGGTGGCTTCAGGTACACACTGAAGTCTAGATTGGTTTGTTCCTACAAGAATGGTAATATTAAAAATGAAGTTATTGCATAGTCCAGAAATTCTAAGCACTATTTCTGATACTACAGCATATTGTGAGGGAGGATTTTGGATTTTGTCTGCCAGCGCTTCCAGAAGTATAAGAAGGTGTGAGAAAAGTACCCACACTGGCATCAAAAAAGTGCTGGTGATGTATGACCAAAATTGGCATATCTGGAATTTTGGTCAGATAGGTATCTTCGAAGAGTTGTAGAGGAGTGGTGAAAACAGAAAAATTGGCAAAGCAATAATTGAAAGTGATGGTGCTGCAGGCATGACCATGGCAGAAAAGGAATTTGACCTTCCCTCTCCTCCCAAGATAGTCAGTTTTCATCTGCATGACCAGTATACCCATAATTTTATATAGCTTGATTTGCATCTTTTTTAAAAAACTGTGTGAGTCTACAGAACTGGCCAAACAGAGATTGTGACTGTGTCCATTTGTTTAAATGTCAATAAGTATAATAACTACCATAATAAATTATTAATTATCTCGTTATCTGTTTAAAACATTGGTATTGCTTTTCCCTCCTTCTTCCCTCCCAATATTCCTTCTTCCTTCCTTTCTTCCCTTCATTCCTCCCTTCCTATCTTCCTCCCTCCATCCCTCAATTTCTCTCTCTAACTTCCTTTCTCCCTTTCCATCCTTCCCTCCATCCCTTCAATTCTTCCTTCCTCCCTTCCTCCTTTCTTATATCTTTTCTTTCTTCAATTTTCCCTTCCTTTCTTATTAACTTTCTTCCCTCCACCTTCCCTCTGTTCCTCCCTCCCTTCTTTCCTTCCTTCCCTCCTATCTTCCATTCCTTCCTTTTTTCCCTCCTATCTTCCTTCTCTTCCCTCCTTCCTTTTTTTCTTCCTCACTTATATCAGACTATGCTCATGGTATACTACTGGCTCTGTACATCTGTGTGCAATGGGTTATCTTGATGAATTGCTTGAACCAGCTTGCCTCATACAAGGCAAACACATTATCTGCTATACTATTTCTCTTGCTTGGTTTCTTTATTATGATTCCACTCTCTTTAATGCTTTGTAATCTCTAAAAGTTAGAGTAATTGTCAGATTTATAAGAGTAAAACCTTTTCATTTAGAGATAAAAGTGAACCATATTTTCCAAATATTTATTTAGTATGTAATGCATGCAAATATGTTTTGCTAGCCATAGCAAAGAACTCAGATTCATTAGCAATATCTTATAGTAAGTACTTAGAC
Organism: Crocidura indochinensis; assembly: GCA_004027635.1. Lineage (NCBI taxonomy): Eukaryota > Metazoa > Chordata > Mammalia > Eulipotyphla > Soricidae > Crocidura > Crocidura indochinensis. The sequence continues at coordinate 1,503 of PVKC010027609.1, read as the reverse complement.
AATGTTGAATTAAGTAACCTGGAGATGTATATAATAATCAGACTATATTAAGCACTGCATGAGTATTATGCGGAGTGAGTTTTAGAGAGCCTCAAAGGAAGGACACTGATGTCTTTAGGAAATCAGAAGACAAACAAAGAATTTTACCAGAGTCGATTAATTTTTGATAAAGGGGTCAAGAAATGCAAAATTCAGTAAGAAAAGAATCTTCAACAAGATAAGTTGGGACAACTTGTCAACCACTTATTTGCCCAAAACGAACTTCAGACCTGCATCTATCACCATGAGCAAAGGTCAAATCTAAATGGATTAAAGACCTTTTATCTGGCCCAAAACCATAAGGAATATAGAATACTATGTAGGTAAAACACTCCATGACATTGAGACTAAAGGCATCTTCAAGGAGGAAACAGCACTCTCCAAACAAGTAGAAGCAGAGATAAACAAATAGGGATATGTTAATTTGAGAAGCTTCTGCACCTCAAAGGAAATAGTGCCTAGGATACAAAAGCCATCCACAGAATAAAAGAAACTATTTACCCAATACACATTAAGGTACTGACAGAACAGAATAAGAGAAACTATTCGCCTAATACACATCATGGTACTGACAGAACTTAACAAGAGAAAAACATCTAAACCATCAAAAATGAGGAGAAGAAATGAACAATATTTTTCTTTATTTTTTTAATTTTTATTTTTAATTATGAAAACAAAGATGCAAAGAGAGAGGACAAGGTAAAGTTACAGTGGGGAGATGATCACCCATAAACAGAATTCACCTAAGTCCCCTTGCTGGTATGGAATTCAGGGGTTTCAAAGTAGGCGCAGCCTCAGAGCGAAGCGGAGCGGCCGCACTTTTTGGGTACAGGGCCTGGAGAGGTTACGGTCCTTAGATCGGCTTAGCAGAGATGAAGAGAGAAGAGTCAGAAGCATGGCCGGTGGTGGTCTTTATGTTTTTGGGATACCCAATCACATGGCTCGATTGGTCCCATGTGGGTCGAGTGAGACCATCTTACCGGTGGGGGTCCCGGTTCAGAAGCATGGCTGGTGATGGTCTTTATGTTTCTGGGATCCCCAATCACACGGCTCGATTGGTCCCACATGGGTCGAGTGAGACCATCTTACCGGTGGGGCTCCCGGTCCGTAGACCAGCTCAGCAGAGAGGAGAGAAGAGCGAAATGAACAATTTTTAAGGAAGAAATACAAATAGCTTAAAGGCACATGACAAAATTCTCCACATCACTAATCATCAGGGAGATGCAAATCTTAATAAAAATGAGGTATCATCTCATACCACAGAGACTCGCACACATCACCAAGAGCAAGAACAATAAGTGCTGGTGGGGAAGTGGGAAGAAAGTAACTCTCATTTACTGCTAGTAGCTGTCAAGTCCAGTTTTTATGAAAAGCAATATGAAGATTTCTCAAAAGACTGGAAATTGAGCTCCCATGTGATCCAGCTATAATACACCTAGTAATTACCCTAGAAACACAAAAACA
>PVKC010027608.1:0-15700 GCA_004027635.1 Crocidura indochinensis | reverse complement strand
CAAAAACAGCCTTTGAAATAAAGATTTTATGACCTTGTTTTTGCACTTTTTACACATAGACTACATAAAGTCACGATAATGACTTTGACCCCTAATTAGATGCAATATACTCTATTACCTTTTTCCTTAAAGATGCTAGAAGATTAACCTCATTCTAAATAAAAATGCTTTTTATAATAAAATTATTAATGTGCTGATCCTGCCCTGAGTAACCTGCTTTTCACAGCAAGCTGTAATCATACTACAGGAGATCAGACTCAGCTTACAAACCAGAACTCTTCTAACTCTGTTTTTAAACCCCACTTAGTCCTCACTACTGATTGTGAAAAGAAAGCTCCTTTTCCCTTCCCAGTAATGATTATTTTATTGTCATTACTAATAACTTATTTGAAAAACTGCTGCAATGAGAATAGACCATTCGAATAGTAATCAGGAGGTAGTGATGAGTGAAGGATTGTTAAAATTGTGATGAGAAAGTAATTCCAAGACATTGGAATACAAATGCAAGTGGCTAATAGAAACTGTTAGGGATTCAGTCTCCACAGGAAGTGGGTAAGAGCCAGGAACAGGTTCCTGTAAAGGCACCGTGAATTTCCAAGGAGGCTTTGATCTCCATAGAGACAGAGTGAAGCTCTGCAGAGAATCAAGTGTGCTTGAAATATCTGCCTTCACTGTCTCTTTCCTGTCTCCATCCAGTAGCTGAAAAGGAGAAAAGGAGTGGGAAACTAAGAAAGAAGTAGCTACTAAGATGGAAAAAGAGTAATTTTTGAGGAGGAATAAAAGCAAGTACCTATCTACGTATAAACTCTGATTCTGTCAGAACAAGCCAACTTATGAGGAGAAAATTTTTATTAGCACTAGACACTTATGAACTATCCTTGTTCTTTTTCTTTTAGCATATTTCAAATTTTAAAGATAGTTGAAATATTTCTAATTTTTTTGTTTGTTTTTGGGCCACACCTGGTGATGCTCAGGCTATGCACTCAGAAATCGCTCCTGGCTTGGGGACCCTATGGGACACTGGGGAACAAACTCAGATCCGTCCTGGATCAGCTGCATGCAAGGCAAATGCCCTACCACCCTACTGTTGTGCTATGGCTCCGACCCCAATATTTATTATTTTAAGCAAATTTTTGGCATAAATTATACCTATTTCACTAGATATCTCTCTGTGTGTGTATTTCATTTCTCTTTAATATTCTCTGTCTCACTTCTCAATTTTTACCACACAGAGCATACTTATATGAAGGTAGATGATCTCAAAATTTCACTATCGCTGGTCAAAAAATAAAATAGCATTTACCTGAATATTATGATTTTCTGATTTTGAAAAAGTACTCTGCAGGAATCTGCCAGCTTACATGATACCTTTGTGTCTATTACCAAGAGATTTGCCATCTAAGAATACAACGTGGGAGATTGGCACTGCATGCATCTCATCCCAGTTCCTAGTCAACATATCTATTGTCCCTGAGGGTCTGAATCTTGGTCTCTATACCATATTTCCACTTTTACTTTTCTCTTCCTCTCTTCACTTACAGTCTGTGGGTCTCAAATAGCCAACACACAAAATGAGGTTAAGGTAAAAGAGGATCTTTAATCATCTTTCCCATTGTGAGATTCTGTTCTATTCTTCAACTACAATTGAAAGTAGTAGTTGTCTATGAGATAAAGTGTGAACCAACAGAACTCCTAAAAGTTGTTTTCACCTTGATCATAATTTTATCTTCAATATACCTTTGAATCAAACCATTGAAGACAATTATCACAATAGGAAGCCATAAATTCATGATGACTGACTATAATATGCTTAGAGTATACTATTTTGTTTAATCTGAGATATCTATTATAATTTTCACTTAAATGATTAAAATATCATGATGCAAAAGAAAGTTACCTGTCGTGAGTCACAGAGAAGACAGTTTTTCCTGGTTTTAAAATCATAATCTATCTATTGGTTCTCCCAATTGCCAACATGTGATGTTTGATTCCTTTTTGTTAGGTTTTGGCATCAGGGTCATTGAGCTTTGATAGAAAGAGCTCTACAACTTTATCTCAAGCCACATAAGACAAAGGAAATTAGTACCACAGCCAGGCTGCTTAGAATGGTGCAGAGTAGAGGTGGGAGGTGATATAGCAACATGAATTTGGCATTAATACTAACTCAGCAATCTTAGACCCCCAAGGTCTCCAATACGTGCTGTGCAGTTTTGAAATATTTTTAACCTCCCTGAGTCGTTGCACCTAATTTTTAGGAAGAGACTAGCAAGCCAGTTTCCTTTTTACCAACAGTGCTGACAGAAGCCAAGTAGATATGATCTGCGACCAAATGCTTTACAGGATAAGCATCCTGTGTTTCATTGTACTGGCCAAGATTCTGTGTGACTCCTGACATCTCTGCTGTTACTATGACTTCGAGTCCTTTTGTACAATTACTGGCCTTCATCACAAAGCCAAGATTTCAACTAAAGAATGCAGCCATCCTTAAAGAAAGTACTGACTACTCCCAGAAACCCCTCTAGAGGATAAACTACATCTGCCCTTGTCCTTTATTTAGAGGTGAAGCCAAACACTCAATTATGCTGGCCTCCCCCATCTTCCTTTGCAGGCACTGGGTCAGGTTAGGCCAGGGTTATTGATGCAACATTCCTATTTTAAATGCAAAACAAAAGAGGTATCATTTGTCTTGAATGTAAAATAAAGTCCCACTGCATTTTTCAAGCTGCTAATGCACAATTGGTCTAGCATACTTTTCTATGGCAAATACAAGGCAGGCAAAAAAAAAAAAAAAACTAGAAAATCTGAATTGCTTGTTTCTCTGTGAACATAATTAGACAAGCTCTAAGGAAGAATTTTCTAATTTGCTTTTGTATTGAATTCTTAAACATTAAACATATAAATAGTGCTGAAAATGAAATCCTATGTCTTTCAATGTTGCTTCTTATTTCTAAAATCTAAACTTTCCATATTCAAATATTTAATAGTAACTTAGTAGTAAATGTATAATATCTAAAATGATGCTCTTAATCATTTTCATAGTAGTTGGGATTGCGGTGATTTTTAAGACAGCTTGTCCACAGAAGCTTTGCATTTGCATAGCATCAAATAATAAATGTATGATAGAAAGCTCATGGCAGAAAGAAACTCTATCCAGCTTTCTAATATCTGCAAGTAATTTCCTTTCCATTATAGAATTATCATTTTTTTCATTTGTGGAAAAAGAGATATTACTGAATCATTAGAAAAATTGGTCCCCAAAAGTAAAATTTTGTTTTTATTATTAGAAGGGATAAAAACGTAATTTGTCAGTAAGGTGATATCATATTTCTTTCTAAAGATATTATCATTCCTTCCCAACCCCACCCTTTTTATTCACACAAAGACAGACAGCAAGAAACGGCAAGTTTTTTAAGTTTTCTCTGTTCAAATACTGTTTTCCAAGGCTTCTCAGCAAGTTCCTGGAACAACTCTCTGATAATACTGGTGGGAAAGCGAAGAGACATACATAAACATACATACATAACATCAAAAGTCTTTTAATCTTCCTTTCCTAGCCCTCAAGGACAGGCAACAGCTGGGTGACACTCCATGAGCCACTTCCATTCAACTCCTCAAGAGTTTACAAAGAAAGGGACTGTGGCTCAGAAAAAGGGAAAGACATAGAATGCTTGCACTTTTTATGGGATATTTAAAAAAAAAAACAGAGTATGGTAATAATACCCACAGACGATAGAAATGAGGTACAAGAGAATTTGTTAACAGTAAAGTGGGTAAAGAAGAGTGCAGTAAGTTCAGAAAAGGGACCACTATGATCAATGGAAATGGTCATTCTGGACAAGAACTGGATATTGAAAGGAGGTAAAGTTATATGCATGATACCCTTTCAGTAATAGTATTGCAAACACAATGTCTAAAAAAAAAGGAAAAGAAAGAGAGAGCGAAAAAGAAAGAAGAAATATGTTTAACATAAAAGAGATTAGGGAGGAGACATTGTGGGAGGGAAAATGAAGACATTGGTGGCAGGAGATGTGCACTAGGGAAGGGATAGGTGTTGAAATATTGAGTGATTGAAACTTAATCATGAACTTTGTAACTATGTATTTCATGGTGATTCAATTTTTTAATTTTTCATTTAAACCATTGTGATTTGATCATTTTAAAAAAAAAGTTTAGGGAGTTGCTGTAAGGCTGGAGTGAGTACAGTGGGTAGGTTGTGTGCCTTGTACAAGATCTACCTGGATTTGATCCTCGGTTTCTCATATGGATTCTAAATCCATCAGAAGTGATCCCTGAATTCAGGGCAGAAATAAGCCCTGAAGACCGCCAGGTATGTCCCAAAAGCAAAAGATAAAAGCAGATTGCACCCTGCATTCTGTACTGAACTTGGAACAGAGTTCTTTTATTTGTTTGTTTTTGTTTTTGTTTTGGGGTCACACCAGTTGACGCTCAGGGATTACTCCTGGCTGTGCACTCAGAAATCACTCCTGGCTTGGATGGACCATATGGGATGCCGGGGGATCAAACCCTGGTCCGTTCTAGGCTAGCGCTTGCAAGGAAGACGCCATACCTCTACATACAGCTCTGACTCCACGGAACAGAGTTCTAAGCAGGACAAAATAGCATGTGTGGTGATTATCATCTACACTAAACTTATATGTACAGAGACCTATATAACCTTGATATACCATGTGATTATCAGGTAAATGTGGGTCTCATTTTTAAACAAGAAATAGTCTTAAATAATTCTTAATAGTCTCTACAGAAAGCAAGAGGTGAAGGTAATAAAACCACATTGACCCAGATTTTGATTTTAGCTCCAGCTGCTAACAGCTGTGGGAATTCAAAAAAGTGAATCAATGACTCTAACCTTCCTTTTCTGCAAAATGTTTAGAACATGCTATGGCTTCCTTAAAAGGCAGGGCAAATGATATAGAAAGTTTAACACACAGCAGCTGTCATTCAGATAATAGCAGAAGGTACAAATGAAACTAAACACAGGACAAAGGGAGTAAATGCGCCATGAAGGCTTTCATTAAAGAGATAAGTTTGGGAGGTAATTTTGTTTAGGCTTGGTTTGGAGTGGGGGGTGTCACAGCCAGTGGTATTCAGGGTTTATTCCTAGCTCTGTTCTCACTAATCATTTCTGATAGTACTCATGAGACATAATGGGGTACAGGTGATTTAACCCAGATTGGATACATGCAAGGGGCATATTCTTCACATTCTTCTGTCTCTCTAGCCCCTAAAGATTTACATTTCAAGTGATAAGGAGTAACTAAGTTTGACAAGGCCAACAAGGGCTCATTCTTAGTTTTGTATACCTGACCAAGTCCAAATGGATAATTCAAAGAGAAAACCCTATGAAGTGGCTGAACAAATGCCTTGAAGCCTAATTACAATAAACAATACAGCTCACATTATATGAGTGAAACTCAATCATGAACAATTTTGTAACCACAGCACTTAAATGAAGTAATTGTAAAAAAATAAAATAAACTTAGGCTCAGAAATCTGGTGGTTCAAGAAATTCCAACTAGTTCTTCTGTGGGTTTCTCTGGTATAATTAGAAGAGAAAAATAGAAACCAACAAAATGTTCAGAGCTAGCCAATTTGAGGGTTTAGGTACATAATAATCTGATTAGAACCTCCTAAATAATGGCTGGTCAGTAAACCAAGTTTGTAAAAGTACTGCTCTCTCTACTTCTATGGATCAAAATGAGAAACTACCTAACAATTAACTGAATATCTGGAATTTCAATTCTATTTTATTTGTCTGAGAGTCTGTCCTTATTCCAGTACCATACTCTCTTTATTAGTATGACTTTATAGTATATTTAAAAGTTGGGAAAATAAAAGAAAAGGCTCCTATTTTTTCCTTAAGATTGCTTGGGCTATTCAAAAACCAAAAACCAAAAAAGAAAAAAAAGAGCTTCTTTAGGGCCAGCACAGTGGTGCAAGAGGTAAGATGTCTGCCTTGCCATCGCTAGCCTAGGACGGACCGCAGTTTGATCCCCCGGCATCCCATATGGTTCCCCAAGCCAGGAGCGACTTCTGAGCACATAGCCAGGAGTAACCCCTGAGCATCACAGGGTGTGCCCCAAAACAAAACAAAACAAAAAAGATTGCTTGGGCTATTTGGAGAGTTATTACTCCTTATAAATTTCAGCAGCATTTGACCTATGTCTTTATTAATGAGTATTTTTATAGGAACTGTATTGAATTTATATATTGCTTTGGGTAAGATTATCATTTTGACAGTATTAATACATCCAACCCAGGAATATGGTCATTTAATCTTTGACAAAGAAGCTAGGAGTATGAAACAAAGCAAGAAAAGATCTTTAGCAAATGGTGCTGGGAAAACTGGCAAGTCACATGTAAAAAGATGGACTTATACTTTTTCACACTCCATGTACAAAAGTCAATTCAAAATAGATTGAAGACCTATATATCAGACTTGAATTATATTGAGAAAATATAAGCAAAACCCTTCATGATATCAAATATTGAGACATTTTCAACAATTTAATGCCACTGCAAATGGAAGCAAAGATAATATAGGACTTTATCAAATTAAAAAGCTTCTAAAAATAAGGAAAACAGTCCATGACATTGAGACTTAAGTCATCTTCAAGGAGGAATCACCACTGTCCAAGCAGTGGAAGCAGAGATAAACAAATGAGACAACATTAAACTGGGAAGCTTATGCACTTCAAAGGAAATAGAGGAAACAGTGACTTGTATACAAAGGCCACTCACAGAAAGCGAGAAAAACTATTCACTTAAAACCCATCTGATAAGGAACTTATATAGGTACTAACAGAACTTAAAAAAAATCTAATTCCATGCAAAAATGGAGAAATGAACAGACATTTTCTCAAAGAAGAAATATAGATGTCCAAAAGGCACATGAAAAAATGCTCCACATCACTAATCATCAGCAAGTTGCAAATTTTAATTTGTTGTTTTAACAACAATGAGTTATCATCTCATACCACAGAAACAGGCACATATCACAAAGAACAACCATTGCTTGTGTAGATGCGAGGAGAAGGGAACTTTCATTCATTGCCAATGGAAATGTCATCTAGTCCAGCCTTTCTGGAAAACAATGTAGATATTCCTCATCAACGACAACAAAAAACTGGAAATTAAGCTCCATATGATCCATCAAAGTACTCCTAAGGAAATACCCCAGGAACAACAACAACAAAAAAACACAATACAAAAATGCCCTCTGCACTCCTATGTTCATTGCAGCACTATTTACTATAGCCAGAATCTGGAAACAATCTGGTTGTCTGATAACAGATAAGTGACTAAAGAAACAGTGGTACATCTACACAATGGAATACTATGCAGCTTTTAGGAAACATGAAGTCATAAAATTTGCCTATATTTACATGAGCATGAGACTATTATGCTGAGTAAAATGAGCCAGAGGAAGAGGCATAGACTATAGAATAGTTTCACTCACCTGAGGGATATAAGGAAAATAAAAGACAGTATGATAATAATATCCAAAGACAATAGAGATGAGGGCCAGAAGGACCAGCCCATGATATGAAGCTTACCATAAAGATCAATGAGCACAGTTGGTCTGCTAACTGCATTGACAACTACCATTACAATGATAGTGTGTGTGTGTGTATGTGTGTGTGTGTGTGAGAGAGAGAGAGAGAGAGAGAGAGAGAGAGAGATGCAGAATGACTATTCCTAAGACAGGCTGGGGTGGGGAGGAAAATGGGGAACATTGGTGATGGGAAAGTTACACTGGTGAAGGATGGTGTACATTCTATGACTGAAACCCAACTACAAACATTTCTGTAACCATGGTATTTAAATAAGGAAAAGGTTAAAAGTAAGGAAGGTTGCATTGGTGAAGGTGGATGTGTGAGTGTTCTTTTTTTTTTTTATAACTGAAACCCAACGACAAACATGTTTGTAATCATGGTGCTTAAAGATATTATCTAAAAACAAACAAATTAAAATAAAAAAGAATTGACCTTCCCAAGGAAAAAAGTAAATAAATAAATAAATAAGCTTTTGCTTCATAAAATAAATAATCAATAAATTAAAAAGATGCTCATTACTCTTCTAAAGAAGGGTTCATATTAACAAGAAAAACAGCAATTAACCTCATCAAAAAAATGGGTAGAAGAAACTTCTTCAACAAAGACATACAGATGGCAAAAAGAACATAAAAATTTCTTTGCATAATATGCCATTAGGAAAATGCAAAACAAAGCAATATTTGGATAATACTTCATATCAGTAAGGCTGTCACACATTAAAAAGCAAAAATAATCAATACTAGTGTGGATATGGTGGGAAAAGAAACTTCTCCATTGCTAGCTGGAAATGTCTACTGGTTCGATCTTTATGGAAAACAATATAGACACTCCTCCAAAAAATTAAGAGCTATGATCCAGTAATCTCTTTTGGGAATTTTTCCCAAGGAAACTAAAACTTGAGTCAGAGGGAGGATAGACATAGACTAAGCTTACTAATTTGTGAGATATAATAAAAAATAAATAAAAAACAAGAGATTGTGATCTTTAAAAATAAGAAGATATAAATCTTAAAAATAAAAGGTAATAATATCCAGAGACAACAGAGATGAGATGCAGGAGGACCAGTCTCTGGTAGTAAGCTTGCTCCAATGAGCAAGCTTTTTAGGATGCAATTAGGGTAGAGAAAGGTCTACAGGGGTCTCAAACTTGCGGCCCACGGGGCCGCAAACGGCCCTCCATACAACATTTTGTGGCCCTGCCCTGAGGAATCTTTTTTTGTTTTGTTTTGTTTTGTTTTAGTTGCTTGGTTCACACCCCCCAATGTTCAAGGCTTACTGACTTTGCATTCAAGGATCACCCCGACTTTGCCTCCTGCAACCCGCAGGTAAATTGAGTTTGAGACCCCTGGAACAGTGATCACTGGAACTGATCACTCTGGAGAAGAACTGAGTGATATGCATGATATCCACTTTTAACAATAATGAAAACCACAGTGTCCAAAAGGAGAGAGAGAGAGAGAGAGAGAAGTAAAATGCCTGCCGTGGAGGCAGGTAGGGGATAGGATGGAAACTGGGGCTATTGTGGTAGGAAGTGTGCACTGGTTAAAGGTGGTGTACATTCTATGACTTAAACTCAACCATGAACAATTGAACAATTTTGTAACCATAGTACTTAAATAAAGTAATTGTAAAAGTAAAATATCAAAAAAACTCTAGTCAGAAAAGACTCGAGCACTATTTACAATAGCCAAAATACCAAGTGCCCAAGAACATATGACTAAATAAACAAGCATTTATGTTTACTTATACATATAAGCATGGTTTGTATACACAATGGAATACTCTTTGGCAATAATAAAATATGAGATCATGAAAATTTGCCACTACATGGATGGAACCAGAGGGTATCATGCTCATGGAATTAGCCAAAGAAGTACAGATACATAATTTATCGTATGTGAGACATAAGGCATATTAGGGGAATAACAAAAGGCCAAAGCCACAAGCAGAATCTAAACACTGGTCCACAAAACTGAGCATACAATGTCACTGAGATGTGGAGAGAGTATTGAGGCTAGAGGCAGGGAATGAGGGCTATCCTGAGATAATGATGAAAAGAAATGGAAACTCTGGTGCGGTTTGCCAGGTTGGAGTGTTATATTCATGAAACACTATCATTGACAGTATTGCAAAATTGAAAATCAGAGGGACAAAACATTTCAAAAGATACTACTTTTTTTTATTTTGGGCCACACCCAGTGACGCTCAGGTGTTATCCTGGCTATGCACTCAGAAATCTCTACTGGCTTGGGGGACCATCTGGAACCATATGGGAGGCCTGAGTCAGCTGCATGCAAGGCAAACAACCTACCACTGCGATATTATTCCAGCCCCAAAAGATGCTACTTTTGCTTACAGAATCAACATTTGAAAGATGCATTTGATTCCAAAAATATTCAGAGCATTTTTAGTCTTTTTTAAGCAACTAACTTTCCATAGTTTTATCTATGCCAAATTCCATGTATATTTTATACCCCAAATACTTAGTAAATGGAAGCTTACATTTTGTATGAATTCTTTGAGTATTACCTAATCCTTCCATGAAAAAAAATATCAAAAATGGAATTCCTGGATCATATGGTAGCTAGATTCTGATTTTACTGAGAACCCTTCATATTGTTTTTCATAGGGATTGAAACAGATAACATTCCATCAGCAGTGAATAAGAGTTCCTTTTCACCACTTCCCTACCAACATAGATTGTTCCTGGTATTTTGATCTGTGCCTCTCTCACTGGTGTAAGGTGATATCTCTTTGTCATCATGATTTGGATTTCCCTAAAACAAATGATACTGAGCATTTTTTTGTACCTGTTAGCCATCTGCTGGTCTTCCTCAGCAAGATTTCTGTTAATTTCAGTATGTATGTCTAAAACTTATATAAATCACAATGCTTTAAATAAAAAGTTTAACAAAAAATAACAAAAAGGTTTTTTCCATCTGACCTCAAGAATATCTTTGCTAAGGCAAGAAAGTGAACCCATATATGTTCATATAATTTGAACTGGAAATGATCAATATCTTTCATGAAGAGTCGGGGGAGTCTATTGATAATAAATTTAAAGTTAACACAATAAGTCAATTCTAGATTAAATTATTTTATTATGTTACTTTAAATTATATTAATATAAAATGATAGCTAGATAAATATATAGATAATGTGAGAAGACTTCATTCCTACTGTACTTGTATGATTGAAATTTTACTTATCAATTCATATAGGAAACTTTACTCCTATTCTATAACCTCAAGAAATTATCCCAAATCTTCCCCCACCCAGGAAAATGTTTAAGATATTGTAGTTTATAAAACTGTTAAAGGTAGAGTTTAATGCACAACACAGTCCAGCACCACAATACAGAACCATGCCCTTCCCCAGAGTATCTACTTTTTCCCACAAGTATCCAACCAGCCTCCACCTGAATTTTCCTCTATACCTGTAGTAAGTAAGCTTCCTACTGAAGACAGGTACTCCACATTAGGGTCTTTGTTATTCCCCTACTTTGTTTATTTATAAATCACTGTAATAGGGGTAGGGAGGGAGTTTTGTTTACTCCTCTACATTAGTGACAATTTAGAAAAGACATCTTTATCTCACTAAGAAGCAAGTTCATTTATCCTAATCTAAACCATGTATGGCTTTCATTGGTTGAAATTCAACCTGAACAAATTCTAGGCCCCTGTGATATTGTAAACTTTCTTCAGACAGGAGTCAGTATCTCCTCCTAATTCATCTCTATAGCTAATATTTTAAGTAGTTTTATAGACTTACTACATCCAACTTATTTGGGGAATCTTTCAAAAGACCTATTCCTAGGCTTCACTCATAAAAATATTGTTTTAGTTCTAAATGACATTTGAAGGGGAGATTTAAGTCCTTCCCATAAAACCAACAGTATTCAAGATATATGAGAGGGCATTTTTGGAGCAAATGTTCAGTTTTAAAGACTGCAAGACATTCTCTTGTCATTTATTCAAAATTATAATAGAATAAATCTCTTTTTGGGGATAATTTGTTGCCAAGTCTGCAGGTGGATGACTAGGAGATATTTCATCATTAATAATCTAGTAGAACTTAACTTCAGTGAGATACAAATATATTAAAAATTACTTTTGGATCATTTGACAAATAATGTCAAAGAAAGAAGAAGAAAGAAGATGAAAGCCTGGGGAAAGGGGACATACCTTTGCCAAGTACAAAATAAATTGCACTTACTTTATTATGAAACTCCTTTGCCTGAGAGAGTTGAAAGGAAGATCATTAATAAAGATATTCATGGACAGAGGCCCAGTATCTGCCTAGAAACCAATGGCCAATTGTTTAGGTCCTTGGTCCATGCCAGCACTTCAAAAACATTACCAATGAATGAATATATCAAGGTCACCCAAACTGAGATTTAACTACCCAGATGTGAATGTGGTCTATATTTTTTATAATTTGTATATTGACAATGGACAGATAACATAAAAGGCAGAGGACAGTTCATGTCAAATACAGAATTCTCATCACAGAGAGAAATTAGAATTTTATAGGTCCAGGAAATAGTTTCAACTCCAAGTTATAAGTCTTAAAGCATATAAAATATTTGGGAGAAAGGTAAAGATAAGGATCTTTTGTCTACATTTGTGGAAGGATCAGCTTGTGTCCTAAAGTCACTAGGGGATCAGATTTAGAGATTAGTTGGTGTTTTATCATATATATGGACGCATCTTGACTGACAAAGACAACTTCTAACATACATAATTTTAACCTGCAAGATTTTTCTTGTCCCTAAAATGACAATATAACAAGGAGATGAGCCAACTGGCAAACATCCATCAGCAAGTGGTCCCAATAAGAACTGTCTGTGCTCTTCCCTGAGACAATGTGACACTCTCCTCCCCAAACTGCCTGTTCAGCAACCCTTGTAACACCTGCATGTCAGCACCTCAGGATAGCAAAGTCCACCTCAGGATAGCAAAGTCGTCCTCAGAGTATCAAGATGCTCAATGAATTGGATAAAATGAATTTGGAAGCCTAGATGCAGTTAATTCAGAGGATTCATATTCTTTTTTATGTATGTCTTTTCATAAACAATCAAGAATAAATGAAGTAAGGTGTTAGAGGTACAGGGCTTGTCTTGTACATGGGTTCAATCATCACACAACATCTATCCCCAAAGCCCATCAGGAGTGATTCCTGAACACAGAACCAGGAGGAAGCCCTAAGCACTAGCAGGTAACCCAAAAAATAAGAATAAATATAGAAGTAATAAACATAAAAAATCAAAGACAATTTCCTGCCATATCTATCTAGTTGAATCCATAAGTCAAAAAATAAGAACTACAAATTTTTCTATGACCCCTAAAATCACAGAATCAGAGCAGGCATGCTTTTACATATATACACTTGTTCAATCCTCTCTATTGAATAATGAGGTCAAGGAAGTTGGGTGGCTAAATAACTAACTATAGACAAAGCTCATTTTTAGAATCCAGTTTTATAAAATTATCATTGTTATTTTACAGATACTATGTAAAAAACTTATAATAGACAGATGGGTAGTTTGATGCATCAGTAGATGAATGGATTGATGGATTATCTCCTGCAATTGACTCCATTTTCTAATAATTAATACAGTTATATTCAAAGTTTGAGGTAGCTGTGTCAAATTTTAAAGTCACACAAATAACACACTCCTACTCTGCAAAAAATGGGGAAAGAAATGAATAAACATTTTCCCAAAGAAAAATATAAATGGTCAAAAGGCACATGAAAATATGCTTTGCATCATTAATAATCAGGGAGATGCAAATCACAGCAACAATGAGTTATCATCTCATACTACAAAGATTTTCACACATTAAAATCAGTCTTGGCATGGGTAAGGTGAAAAAGAGACTCTAATTCACTGATGGTGGGAATGCCCACTGATTCAGCCTATCTAAAAAATAATATGAATACTTCTTAAAAATCTAGGAATAGGGCTTTCATTTGACCCAGTATACTACACTTCTTGAAATATATCCCAAGGGTCCAAAAACAAAATGGAGAGAAGATATTTGCATCCCTATGTTCTTTTAAGCACTGTCTACAAAAGCTAAAATTTGGATTTTATTTATTTACTTGTTGGTTTTTGGGCCACACATGATGATGCTCAGGGTTATTCCTGGTTATGTGCTCAGAAATTGCTCCTGGCTTGGGGATGCAGGGGGATTGAACTGCAGTCCATCATAGCTGCGTGTAAGGCAAACACCTTACCACTTGAGCCACCATTTTGGTCCCCAATCCAAATATCCAAGTATATCCAAGTATAGATGACTTGATAAAGAAACTATGGCACATATACACAATGGAATATTACTTGACCATAATGATATGCCATGCAATTTGCTGCTATATGGAAGAACCTAAAGAGTATCCTGCTGAGTGAAGTTAGTCAGAGACTGATACAGAATGATCTCTCTCACATGCGGGTTAGAAAGATCCATAATGATGAAATACCAATACATAATGATGCACACCCAAAGACAATGGAAACAAAGAGCATGAGAATTGGTATTCAGTAGAAAACATGCCACTTGAGGAGGCTGTGGAATACGACAGAGAAGGGACAGCACTATGGTGAGAGAAGTATTCAACTGGGAGGAGGTAGTGCTGGAAATTGAGAAAAGAGTGATGTATGAAGACCTAACAGCAATAGTACTAGAAACCATAGTGCAAAATTTAATACATGTATAAATGTATATGTGTATATATATAAATAGATTTATGTATATAAAATATATGTATATAAATTTATACATGATATAAAAATTTATATATAAGCCCCTTCTTGTAGAGACAGACTGATCATTGAGAGGCAAATGGGGAGAGAGCATTGGTGGAGGTAAGGAGTCACTGGAAAAGGAATTAGTGTTGAAACATTGTATGCCTGAAACCCAACAACACTATTATAATTTTGCAGGGATGAAATAAAAGAAATACCTTAAATGAAATAAATCTAGTCTCATATATTCTAAGCCTATAAATTTATTCAGAACTTTAGGTTTATACATCAAAGTACTTACACATTTCCCCTTTTATTGGATGAAAGACATCTCAAACTTTATTTGTCCCAATTGCACATCTCATATTCATTTCCAAACACCTGATCTCCCCGCACTCTCCCCTATATTGACTAAGTACAAAACTGTTCTGTTGGCTTCAGCCAAAATCCTTACAGAAATCAATAACTCCATTCTTTTCTGTCACATTCCAATTCAATCCATCAGCACATCTTTTTGATTCTAGCTCAGCAAAACAAGCAGATCTTAAGTGATCCAATATACCATGATGCTCCAATGTCTCCTTGATTCTAGCTTGCTCCTCTTTGCAATATTTTCAGAAGCTTGGAGAGATCCTTATTAATACATAAGGATTAATATGTAAGGTAGTCCTCATTACTCTATTGCTTAAAATCCTCTGAGAGTTTCCATCTCACTAAGTGAGAATACTTCCTTCCTTCCAATGAATTACAAAGCCGCACATGATACAGAAGCTCCATCTGAACATTAACTATTACTCTCCCTTCCACTTCAGCCAAACTGGCTTCTTCTTCCCCTAACACTCCACCTTGCACCAAACACAGAGCACTGACCCTTTTCTGCTCACTTCCTGGAATCCCCTTATACCACATATTTGCCTCATCTCCTTCATATCTTGAGACCATTTTTTTTTGCTATGAGGCTTATAATTACTACCCACACTCAAAACTCCCCAACTCCTTATTTCTTTTATTTTTTTAATCAATGCACATGTCTTCAGAGGCAATCCAGTTACCACCAAAAAGTGAAGTAAATTATTTTCCCAAATGATTTGTGTCATCCTTCATCTTCTGCTTCCTCCTCATATAACCTACCGTATTTTCCGGAGTATAGGATGACTGGGCATATAAGACAACCCCCTAATTTTGCAGTTAAAACATAGGTTTAGGCCTATATTCGCTGTATCAGACAGAAAGTTCCTGTGCTGCATGTGCTGCATGTGTTCCTGTGCTCACATACCACAGTGAGTCAATCACAACAAGCAAATGCTCAAAGGATATACTGTAATAGACTTCCTCTCTGACTCTGGCCAATCTGAGCAGGCTTTTGACAGTGTAGATTC
>PVKC010027607.1:0-15697 GCA_004027635.1 Crocidura indochinensis | reverse complement strand
CTCCTGGCTATGCGCTCAGAAGTCGCTCCTGGCAGGCACGGGGGACCATATGGGAACCGGGGAATCGAACCGTGGTCTGTCCAAGGCTAGCGCAGTAAGACAGGCACCTTACCTGCAGTGCCACCGCCCGGCCCCTTTTTTTGTGGTTTTTGGGTCACACCCGGCAGTGCTCAGGGGTCACTCCTGGCTCCATGCTCGGAAATTGTTCCTGGCAGGCACGGGGGACCATATGGGACGCCGGGATTCGAACTGATGAACTTCTGCATGAAAGGCAAATGCCTTACCTCCATGCTATCTCTCCAGCCCCAGTTTTTGTTGTTGTTTCTTTTGCTGTACAGAATTTTCTTAGTTTTATGTACTCTTTTTTTCCCCTCCCTCCCCAGTTTTAGGTACTCTTATTTATTTTTGCTTTTTCTTGAGAGTGAGGAAGGCAGACTTTTGAGAGGTACGCAGATGGCCCAGGGATCACTCTCAGCAATTCCTGGACAGCTGGCCAGATGCTTCAGTTCTAGGGCACAGGATGGTGTGGTGTTAAAGATTGCATTTCTGAGAGCCTCGTGGTCACACCTAGCAGTATTCCAAGGCCTATAAGGGAATATTCTGGGTCCAGGGGACCATGTGGTGTCAGGAATGTCTCGGGGTAAGGTACATGCACTTTAATCTGCTGTATCTCTATGGCTCCTATTTTTGCTTTCTAAACAGCATATTTTAAGGTGTTTTGGAATATGTATACCATAAAACTATTTTTCAGAATCCAGCTCAATTCTTAACATATGTAGCCTCAACAAACATTTAAGATAAACCATGCTTTTTAAAGCTGTGTATCTCATATAACCTAGAGGAGAGCCATTTGGCCTACTTTTAAGCTAATAAAAAGATTTGTCCTTCTGCTCTGTTGAAGAAGTTATTTCCTCTCAAAGCAATATAAGCATTTTGATAGAATCATTCTCTATTCTTTGAATCTCTCTGGTTCACTCTAGGGCATTCAGCAGTCCTTGTCTTGACTAACTTAATGCTAATAGCACATTCCAGGTATTGTGAGAACCAGTCTACCCATGTATTTCCATTGCCTCCTCAAGCACTGTTGTCCTTAATCTCACTCTATCCTTGGGAACCCCTGCCCAGTTCCAATTTTCCCCTCCTAACTTTATTATGGTTTTTAATCACGTGGGGCTCTCAGAGAAAGGAAGAGAGGAAATAGATACCTCAATTATTCCTATAAAAGAAGCTAGCTTTCCACTTCTTTTTTTGCCTTTTTTACCCTAATCTGTTGCTAAATTTAAATTTAATTGCAAAACATTAAGCCCATAAACCATATCTGGGGCATGCTTATAATATGATTTGTTTGTAAAGAATCTATAGCATTCTTTAACCTTGTGCGTTCCTGAGATTTGCTCTTCCATAATACTAGGACATAATTATTTAAGTAGACGAGAGCAAGATTGGGAACATTTCAGATACTGTAAAAATCAATGAGCTCCAGGGAATGGAGAAGATACCTCAGTGGGCTGGAGTTTATGCTTTTCATGCAAGAGGCGTGGGTTCAATCCCCAGCACTGCCACCTGGAGCATCCACAAGTGGGGCACCAAAACAAAACAAATTTAATAAACTCCATAATACTTTTGGAGTCTATTGTATTTACTCTTCCATTACTGCTTTAGACCTCAAAATGGAACTGTCTCCTCTCTCTTACCCAAACAACCTATTGGAGTATGCAAAAACCTTTTCATGGATACATTTTGTTGGTCAGGTTTTTCAGCTTTGATTGCTTTTTCATAAGGACCACATGTAAAAAAACAAATCCCTTTGTTAAGTGGAAAGAATTGCTTGGCTTCTTTTTGTTTTGTTCCCTTACATATGGAACAAATGCCAACAATTAATTTTGTGGTAAAATACCGTAAATGTCTCACTCCAGAGCATCTGTGTAGGAATCATTATTAAATATCTTTGCCTAGTACTAGAGAGACAATGCAGGGGTTAAGGAGCTTTTGCCTGGCATTTAGCTGACCTCATTTGGGAAAGCCCTGGCATTTGGTTTCCCAAACTGTGCCAACAGTGACCCAATCATCTATTATTGGGCATTTTATTTGCTTTCATATGTTAGCTATTATAATTTTCAATAAACAGGATAGATATAAACTTTATATTAAAAATATTTATAGACTCTGACTAGAGAGCAGAAGTAGAATTTCTAGATCATATGGTAGCTCTGTCTTTAGCTTCTTAAAGAAACTCCATAGCATTTTGCAAAGTAGTTGTACCGATTAATTTTTCCATCAAAGGTGCACAAGAGCTGCTTTTCCTCCTGACCCTTGCCAACATTTATTGTTACTTTTTATGTAAGTCATTCTCACAGGAGTGGTCTAAATGTGCATTTCTCTAAGTATAAGTGATAGCTTTTTTCATAGAGCTATTGGTCTCTGCATGTCTTCTTTACAAGTGTTGATTTAAAATTTGTTTAATTTCAATTTTTTTTGGTTGTTGAACTATATGAGTTTTTATAAGGAAAATAAAAGTCATGGAGGGAATAATATCCAGAGACAATAGAGATGAAGATTAGGAGGATCAGTCCATGGGAGGAAGCTTGCCACAAAGAGCAGAGTGCAGTTAGAGTAGAGAAGGATCTACTATGAAAGTGATCATTGGAATGAGCGCTCTGGACAAGAACTGTTTGCTGAAAGGGGATAAAGTGACATGCATGGTACCCTTTCATCAACAATAATTGATATCAAAAAAGAAGAGAGAGGTAAAATGCTTGCAGATGGTGGAGGATAAGTGGAAGGGAAGGAGGGCATCAGGAAGTGGAAACTGGGGACATTAAATTTAAATTTAAGTTTAAATTTTCTCTTACTGGAAAAAAATTCAGCTTAATCCAAATTATTTCTCTTGATTTCTTTCTTTTCTTTTTTTTTTTTTTTTGGTTTTTGGGCCACACCCAGTGACGCTCAGGGGTTACTCCTGGCTATGAGCTCAGAAGTCGCCCCTGGCCTGGGGGACCATATGGGGCACGGGGGATCGAACCTCGATCCATCCAAGGCTAGCGCGGTAAGGCAGGCACCTTACCTCCAGCACCACCGCCCGGACCAAATTATTTCTCTTTACTTTCAGTTTCCTTGCTATGGGGGTCAAGTACCCAAAAATGTTTATAATGCTAGTGTTCTATAGCATCTTATATATGTTTTAAATATGTTATCTTTTATTTACATTATGATTTTATCTTTAAATTAAGTCTTTAAAAAAATAAAATAAATAAAATAAGTCTTTAATTTTTGTTCTTGTTTTGGGGCCACACCCGCAGTGCTCAGGTGCTCATGACTCTGTGCTCAAGGATCATTCTTGACAGGCTCTGGGAACCATATGGGGTGCTAGGGATCAAATCTAGGTTGGTCATATGTAAGGCATGCACCTTACCCACTGTATTATCTCTCCTTCGTGATTAAAACAGGTCATGAGAGGATACATAGAGATCATGTGAAACCCATTCCTATCTTCATTTCACCCACTTATTTTCGCTTCTACTAATGTCTACTAATGTCCTGTTTTCGGATTGATTTTACGATGATGGTTATCAACTAGGAACTTTCCTAACTTTATATTTAGTCAACGTTCATTTTTTTTTTTTTTTTGGTTTTCAGTTTTTGGGTCACACTGGCAGTGCTCAGGGGACCATATGGGATGCCAACCTTCTGCATGCAAGGCAAATGCCGTACCTCCATGGTGTCTCTCCGGCCCCCTATATCTAGTCAACATTCTGTAAGAAGCCCTTTCTGGCTTATTTCTTTATAATAGTATATATTGGTGGATTGTTATTTTATTCACTGAGTTATAATTTGGTATAGATGACATTTATCTTGATGTTCAAAGTGTCCCATTTGGTCTTTTAAGCAAGTGTCTGTTCTTTCTTTATATCTCCATATTCCTAAGTTTTTGTCCCAAGAGACACAGTGCCAGATCTGGGATACTAGTCCTTTCTCCAGTGACCCCCTATTCATTTTATTGGAGAGTGGATTTAGAAATAAAGAATTCGGGGTCCGGGAGATAGCATGGAGGTAAGGCATTTGCCTTTTATGCAAAAGGTCATCGGTTCGAATCCCAGTGCCCCATAAGGTCCCCCGTGCCTGCCAGGACCAATTTCTGAGCATGGAGCCAGGAGTAACCCCTGAGCACTGCCGGGTGTGACCCCCTCCCCCCCCCAAGAAAAAAAGAAATAAAGAATTCTTCACTGTGAGCTAAATTTTCAGCTCTTCCAAGCCCTCTCAGTAGACAAAGCTGGGATACACCACACGGATTTTTTCTCGCTATATTAAAACATTTTAGTTACTGAGATCACACAGTTTTAATGGTTTTATGTACAGCTGTTGCACCACCATCACCACCACAGTGCCGAAGACTATCACCGAAGTCCATATGTCACTTTTAGTCTGTCTCTCCCTGCCATTACCCTACACCACACCATCCCCCTTGGTAGCCTCAGTTTTCAGAGTTCAAGGCTTTGCTCATTTACCATTGTCTATTTGTTTACTTTCTTTCTGCCACATGAATGATATTACCAGCATTTGTTCTCTCTGATTGATTTTGCTTAACATAACACCCTCTAGTTCTCTCCACATTGTTGTAAAAGGCAAGATTTTATCTTGTATCATAGCTTAGTAGTATTGCTTTATGTTTTTATATATATGCCATAATTTCTTATCTTCTGTTATTGGGCAGTTGGGTTGATTTCAGATCTTGGTTATTTTAAATAATGTTGCATGAACATATGTGTGCACATATATTTCAAATTAATTGTTTGTGTTCTTGGGATACATACCAAGAATCTTACCACATATTTATTCATTTATGTTTAAATACTGAAAATTCTTGGTTCACTTCAATGTCTACATATCACATCAACTTCATTCTAGCTCCTTTAAGAAAAGTCTGTTATATTTGCCCTTTTCAACAACAAGAAATCAAGTTCCCATTATCCTTTAAATGTTTACTTATTTGTTCACCCTTCTGTGTAAAGTCAGTTTCTGAATTAGGTCAGACATTGATTTCCTCACTGTTGTACCTTTCCACCTTTTCCTTATACTGGAGGGAGTACTGCTTCTCAGGAAAGAATATTGTCAGAGGAAGAGAGGTTTGAAGATATTTTTCTCCTAAAGCATGTGGAAAGGAGAACCTTGCATCTCTTTCACTTTATGTATTTATTATTACATATTATAGACAATATAATATATTAATATTGTGAATGTATTATATAGCCAAGAAAAGAAAGTAGATGTGAGCTCTTTGAGATTTTGAAGGGGGGGGGGGGTGTTGAGGCCACACCCAGCAATACTCAGATCTTACTCTGGGTTCTGCATTCAGGAATCAGTTCTAATGGGATTTGGTAGATCATAGGGGATTCCAGGGATAGAACTAGATCATAAGTGAACCAGATAATATTCAGTGAGGTTGAGGATTCTCATTATATCAGCAAGTTGACTGATAAATCCCAGGTATACTGATTTTCAGACTGAAAACTTGAATGTCTTCTTAAATTTGGGGCGGGTACCTCCCCTTCCTCCAGCAACACACCCACATCCACAGCTCAGCCATGTAAATAAGGGCTCTGCATCACTGCTGAATGACTCATCTTGGAAGAGATGCAAGTCAAGCCACTGAAACTCATGGGTATACTAGTTTTTAGGCCGAAAACTCTGGAGGAGCCCTTGTGGGAGCTAGTCTAAGTCACCATCCTGCTGAAGCACTGGTAGTGGTATCCACACTCTATAGCCATCACCATGCAAACAGCCAACTTCACTGTTTTGTGAATAAATTTCTGCAGAGACTCCAAGATGACAAAAATCACAGGTACGCCTGTCTTCAGGCTGAAACTCTCAGGTCTTGGAGTGAGGATGGGCAGTTATCCCTCACCCCCATACTGCCAGAAATCCCAGCAGCACCGCTCAAAAGTTATGAAGGGCCAAGAATCATCTTAGGTTTTCAGATCCTGCAGCTCCTGGAGCACAGCCATGTATATGGCTACATGATACCTCCAAATTCCATAATACTGACAGCCCAGTAAGAATACAGCAAATTAGATAAGAAAGAAGCATAAAAGCCATCTAAGTTCAATAAACAAAAATAATAACACAGAAGACTCAGCTAACAACAAACATTTCAATAAACAATGACTTTAACAGCCCCATTGTGAGATATAACAATTTTCACAAATTTTCTTTTACTGAAATTACAATAATTTCATTTGTCACTTTGCTGTAACAAGCAATATAAAATAAGTTAATTTGTGCCTGCTGAAGAGGCAGGCTTGGGGGAGAGGGGATCTGGGGACAGTGGTAGAAAAAGATCACATTGGTGGTGGAATTGGTACTGAAACACTTTATGTCTAAAACTTAATTGAATAACTCTGTAAATTAAAATGCTTTAAATAAAAAATATTTAATTTAAAAAATAAAACAAGGGGCCAGAGCCATGGCACAGCAGTAGGGCATTTGCCTTGCATGGAGCTGACCCGGGATAGACCTGGGTTCAATCCCCAGCGTCCCATATGATCCTCCAAGTCAGGAGCAATTTCTGAGCCCGTAGCTGGGAGTAGCCCCTGATTATTACTGGGTGTGGTCCAAAAGCATAAATAAATAAATAAATAAATAAATAAATAAATAAATAATAAAACAAGCAAGAAAGAGAAAATAACCCATGATATCTCCCCTTAATCCCTCCCAAATTATATGTACATTGTGGCATTTATTGGTTGTTTTGGAAATTACCAAGGGATTCATCAAACATCACCACATTTAAGACATAGTACTTAATTTTCATAATTTAAAAATATATGAAAAGAGGGCACTGAAGCATTAGTTCAAAGGATGAGAGCTTATATCTAACATTTGTGGGAACCTGGGTTTGATCCCTGGAAACACATGACATCCCTTGCACTTCTGGTTATAATCTTATTGTTCTTCAGTACTACTGGGGAGGCCTCTCAAAATGAAATGAACATGGAAACAAGGCAGAGGGTCTAGACCAGCATTTAAACTAATCTTTTGCATGCATTGAACCTTTGTGTGACTTATTACACTGCAATAAATTGAATTAAAAAAGTAAAAACTGGTAACTACTTAACTGACTTATTAATTTCTTCTACTAAGAAGGTTTTTTACTAATTTGGAAGAGATGAAGATCAGGATTCATACAGTGAGAACCTTTATTGGCTTACTTCCATATTTGATGTCTTTGACCTCTCAAAGTTATACTCTAGGAAACCATTTATTTGATAGCTGTGGTATTTGGAAGACTTGAGCTAGTGGCCTGAGACTGTGAATTCATTTATACATACCCTGTTCTTGCAAAACCTCAAGTTAATGTTTTTTTTTTATCTATTGTATGTAGAAGAGATAAAACCAACATTTTATTGTTATTTATTTTCTATGCAAATAAATTTGCATTTCATATCCAAATAAATTTCTACGCAAATTTTCTGTGCTCATTTTCTATGTAAATGAGCTGTTTGCATAGCTCACTCATAGAAGTCAGTCTGTAAACTAATCCCTCTCCTGACCCTTTGGTTACAAAACTTAAACTGGAAGAAGAATAGATGGGATATTGAAATAAAGAACTTTTGGGAGGCTGGAGAGATAGCATAGAGGTAAGGTATTTGCCTTACATGTAGAAGGACAGTGGTTTGAATTCTGGCATCCCATATGGTTCCCCGAGCCTGCCAGGAGCGATTTCTTTTTTTTTTTATTAATTATCTTTATTTAAACACCATGATTACAAATATAATTGTAGTTGT
The DNA here is from genome assembly GCA_004027635.1 of Crocidura indochinensis. Lineage (NCBI taxonomy): Eukaryota > Metazoa > Chordata > Mammalia > Eulipotyphla > Soricidae > Crocidura > Crocidura indochinensis. The sequence goes on along the minus strand of PVKC010027607.1, from coordinate 7,916 downwards.
ATGGTTACAGTCATGTAAATCCTTCACCAGTGCAGGATTCCCACCACCAATTTCCCAGATCTACCTACTCCCCACCCCACCCACACCTGTACTCGAGACAGGCTTTCTTGTTCCCTCATTCATTCATATTGCTATGATAGTTTTCAGTGTTGTTATTTCTCTAACTGCATTCATCACATTATGTGGGGAGCTTCAAGTCATGAGCTACACTTACATGGGAAAATGGGAGAAAATAAGGGTTGGGACTGAGACAGTGAAATCTTAGAAATGAGCTTTGTAGGGCAGTATCAAGGTCACAATACAAACGCGAAAAAATTTCCAGTGACTGTCCCAAAATAAACCAGTGCTAGAATGTATCGCCCTCTTCCCAAGGCACATTCCAATTAGTGTAAGGAGAGGTAGGTAGAAAGCCTGTTGACCCCTATACAGTCCACCTAGACCGGCGCCCAGGGAAGGCCTGGAGTCAGGGGAAAAAGATGGACGAATGGGGGCCTACCAAGCCTCCCAGCACTCCCCAGACCAGGGAGAAGGGCTACGGTATGGGACCAGCCCAAACCCCATACCTGGCAAGAGCTGGTCTCCAGAATCCAAGAGGAAACTGGGAACCAGGTGTCTGCCCGCCCTCCTCCCCATGCCAGGAGCGATTTCTGAGCATAGAGCTGGGAGTAAACCCCTGAGCATTGCCAGGTGTGACCCAAAAAAACAAAAAACAAAAAAAAAGAACTCTTTTGTTGAGGTGATTCTTACTCCAATATTCATTCAATGCTGGTGGTCTTTGAGCAGAAGACAAGTCTAATAAGTTATATATGCTTACCCTAGGTTAAGATTTTATCATTTGGGGCCGGAGTGGTGGTGCAAGTGGTAGAGCACACCTGCCTTGCACGCGCTAACCTAGGACAATCGCGGTTCGATCCCCCGGCATCCCATATGGTCCCCCAAGTCAGGAGCAATTTCTGAGTCCATAACCAGGAGTAGCGCGTGAGCATCACTGAGTGTGGTACAAAAACAAAACAAACAAAAGATGTTATCATTTATGATGGGTCAGTGTGTAAGAGGTATTATTTAATTTGTGTGTATTGCACAAGGATTGGAAGTTGTGCAAGTTGGACCACACCTGGCAGAGCTCAGGGACTTCTCCTGTCTCTGTGCTTGAAGGTCACTTCCCTATATTGCTTAGGGGACCCTGTGGTGCCAGGCCTTTCACATGCAAAGCATACACTAACTCATGTGAACTATAACTTTGACCTTAGATTGTTTTTGCTCTCTTTATCCCTAATTTAGGAACAGTACCTGGAGAGGTATTGTACTCCCTAAAATAGAAATCATTTATATTGATTGAAAGGTACAGACTTGTCACCAAGTATCCTTCCAATACAATTTTTTTCTTTACTGGGATGTGAAAGATATTTCATGTTGACATGAGAGTCTGTGTATTTTGATTAAGAAACCAGATGCTTGTTGGTAGAAAATGCAGATTGAAGTAAAAGTTATATAAAGAGGAGCATTTGAATAAAAAAAGCTTAGATTTAACTTTATAGGGAATTTATCTCTATTCATAAATTTCTCATATGTTCTTGTGAGTGTTCTACATAGTCAGACTCTTTTTGAAAGATTAGAATGGGTTCCTCTTTAATCCAGTGGTACTTTCCCTTAATCAAAGCCTGTTTCTCAGCTAGTGATATTTTGCACCCATCTTGTTGGCTGTGCAGTCATTTAGTCTCTCTTCTCCTAGATAACAAACTTGGAGCTAGAGTGATAGTACTTCATAGTACTTACCTTGCATGCAGCCAACCTACATCACATCCCTGACGTCCCATATGGTCTCCTGAACACTGCCAGGAGTAAATCCTGAGTGCAGAGGCAGGAGTAACCCCAAAGCATTTGTTGGTGGGACCCAAAATCAAATTTAAAATAAAAAGTGAAGTTGAGACAATCAGGTGAGATAGTGTATGTTAAAATATCTTTAAATATTAAAGTGTGGGACCAGAGTGATTGCACAGCAGTAGGGAGTTTGCTTTGTTTGCAGCTGACCCAGGACAAACCCAAGTTTGATCCCTGGCTCCCATATGGTCCTCCGAGCCTGCCAAGAGCGATTTCTGAACATGGAGCCAGGGGTAACCCATGAGCATGCCAACTCCTGGGTGTGGCCAAAAAAATTCTTTAAGTGTTTTCATTGTTAGTCTAGAAGTCAACAAAGCTAGGAAACAAAGAGTAACAACATTTGAGAATAAGCTTTTGCATCTCTTTTCAATATACAATGAGTAATGAAATAACCATAAAAATAGTACAGAAACAGGTCAGGAAACTGACCAAACATATTCTTTTTTTTTTTTTTTTTTTGTGGTTTTTGGGTCATACCCGGCAGTGCTCAGGGGTCACTCCTGGCTCCATGCTCAGAAATTGCTCCTGGCAGGCACGGGGGACCATATGGGGCACCAGGATTCGAACCGATGACCTTTTGCATGAAAGGCAAATGCGTTACCTCCATGCTATCTCCCGGGCCCCAAACATATTCTTACTGTCTCTTTAAGGAATAATGCAGTATGGTGCCTTTCATTCTAGATGTTGAAAAAGTAGATCCTTTTCTAGCTAACCATGCCTGTTACTGTGATATTGCTGTTTAGGTTCCCACCATTATTTCATTTCTTTGTTTTTCCATGATAATTGATAAAATATTTCCTTATTACTAATCTATTAATTAGGCTGTACTCCACAAAAAGCAAGGATTATGTTCTAGGTTTGTAATGTAACTAAATGCAACAATCCATTAAGTACATAATGATTTAATTATTTTTATAAAATCTTATTAATCTTTATTAAGCATGATTACAAGCATGATTATAGTTGGGTTTCAGTTATAAACAGAATACCCCCTTGATTTATTTCGTTTCTAAATGAAGTGAGTTAGTGGAGAAAAACAATCTGCACTGATATATTTGATGGGATTAACTATATGGATAATATTTGAATGGTATAATATTTGAATAGGATTTATAGATCTAAGCCCTCAAATAATTGGCCTAGATACAGTATAATTCTGTGTGGTAAAATTGATTAGTCTTTCTAAAAAGTATTTTCTAGTGAGAATGAATCAGGATTAATTTATAAACTCTTTGGTCAGACCAACCTCAAATAATTTACCTTGATTTAATTTCAGAAAATTGATCATAAGAACATAGAAGACAGTAGAAGGCCAGAAATGTGGCCCACCTGTTAGAGTACATGTGGTCTTGGGTTTAATCCCCAGCACCACATTACAGATCTGGGATTTCCACAACAATAAAAACAGTAGAGAAACATCAGAAAGCAAATACCAAGACAATTGAAAATATAAAGAGAAAGTCTCATGGCAAAATGTGTGGGCAGTCTGGTTTCCCAGAAGTAGAGAGTAACTTTGGGACTAAAATGATTGGCTTAGAAAGTATTTAGTCTAAGGGTCAAAGAGATAGCAAAGAGGTTAAAGCACTTGCCTTGTATACAGCAGGGCTGGCATGATACCCATCACTCCACATTGTCTACTGAGTCCTCCAGGATCCCTGAGCACAGAGCTAGGAGTAATCTCTGAGCATCCAAAGCAAACAAGAAACATTTGGTCAAGGAATGTTGGGTGGGACAATGACAACAGAGAGCAAAAAATTAAATTTTAGATGTTTAGAGGCTACATCCAATATCCTCCCCACTATAAATTCCTTTCTTTTTAACTCATAACTTTCCCCATGATTGTGCAGAATTTCCTTATTCTGAGTTCTCCCTTCAATCCTGAGCTTTCTTTTCCCTCACCTGTATTCCCATTTCCCCCCATTTGGTCTTCTCTGATCATGGCAGTTTAGAAAACTCTGGTAAGCCTTATACTTAGAGAGTCAGCAAGTCAACTCTAATCTACAGAGAGTTTCCTTTGCAGTGGACCAAAATATCAATTTGCTCGGCTTTCTCATGGTGCAGCGGGAGCGATATGTCATTAAAATTGAACACAAAGGGCCTGAAGGTGCCTTGACAGATGCATGTGCCTGGGCTTTGTTACTTAGAGATCTAGACGTTGAAAAATCTCCCTTCTCATATTCAGATAAGTGTGTCGAGAAATCAGCCTATTCAGAGACAACAATCCCAACAGCTTTCGGAAAGGTTGGTGGGTTGTACCTCACGGCACAGCCCTCAAGAGCTTCTCTTTATTCCTAGGAGCTGGCAGGCTTGCTTTTCCTCCTACAAGTGGCAACTAGAATTCTGAGTTGAAAGTGAATCTTTGCCCTTGGCTCCTGTCCAGCATTCCTTGCTGAGCGAATAGGGATTTGGAATGTCAGAAAATAGAAGAGGGGAGGGGAATGATTTGAGTATGACTGTGAGTGTTTATGTGTAAAAGCAGATTCGTCTGGGAGGACTTGGGGAAACTTGACTTCCTCCGACCACTTCCTTCTCAGAAACTTTAGGTTCTTTATTTATATGTTTTTGCGTTGTCTTTGTAAGTTGTTTAGCCTGATTTTATCACGGTGGTTCCAAACTCCTTCCAGGAGGCAAGGAAGATAGCATGATTTCCAGAGAATTTGTATTTTCTCCCTGTGGATAGAGTGACGGTAGTGTTCCCTGCTCTTTGGCTGGATCCAGAGTCGTCTTTCCTCTGGGATTTAATCTGGTGTCATCAAGACCTAGACTCGCTTTTTATTGGGGCTCGCCTCGGTACGAAGTGTCTGTTGGGGAGCGTCAAAGACTCACTAGGCACAGAAGGTGTGACCCATCCACGGTAAGCTGCCAATCCTGAGCACTGTGGTAAAGCTGCCTTCAAGTTCTGAGCGAGCACGACGCTCCTCCAACAGCTTAACTGAGGACTGGCTCCCAGCTCCACACTGTAATTTACAGTGTGGCTTTTCTCCTTTATTTAGTTCTAGCCGAAGTCATCTTGCATCATTTCAGAGATCTGTGAGGGTAACCTACAGGGGGCAGTTTCCAGCTTTCTGTGAAGAAGCCATTGGTTCAGTGTTTGTCTACATCCTGAGGAGCCATGTCCTCTTTCTATACCCGAAGTAAAGAATTCACTCGGAGTAGGAAGTCTCAGTCTGATTCTCCCCCGGCATCTCCCTCCCCGACTGCCAAGACCTTTCGAGTAAGCAGCATCTTTCATTTGCATATGTTCATAGTCGTTTTGAAGGAGGGGAGTGTGTGTGTAAAGAGAGATAGATGTATGTGTGTGTTTATAAATATGCATGTGTATGCATATATATAAATAAATATATATAGGAGTTGGGCTTAAAGCAAAGTTATTATTTCAGAGAAAAAGAAAACTTGTCAGTAAAGATCTGGCTAGTTTCTCTACAAAAATTTATTTGGTTCCCAATACTTAACTTAGTCTTAAGTAAAAGCTGACTTCAGCATGTCAGACTGCAATGTCTGTCTTTTAGTTTCTAACAATCCATAGTAAACAACTTGACAATAAGAATTTTAGTATCCTTGTCTTCTGGGGATTTTTAAATTTTCTGTGGCTATATTTAGTTACTCTCTTTCCTGTGTTTTATGGGTCAATACTCCATTTCAAGAGAAAATTCCCAAATGGCTGTGAAACTCTATACATTAAACGTCAGCTATGTGCAAGTCCATTTATGTATTAATGTATGTGGGTGCGTATATATTTTAGCCTGTTTGTGTGTCTGTGTGAGAACGGGAGAAAAAAAAACAGTGAGCAAAGAATCAGGGACACCTGGAGTCTTAATCCACAGTCACTATTAGGAAATTTTGTGCTTAAAAAGCCAGAGGAATAACTCCTGGCCATGACAAGCAATTGTATGGAGGTATTTCAAACGTTTTAGCAGATTAATTCCAGACTCCCCCCCCCACCCCCACCCCCTGTTTTCTCTAGTGACTATTTCGATTGAAGTGAGTTGCATATGGGCATTTGTATCCAATTTAGATCCCTGTAAGAAGCTGACAGCAGCAAGAACTGCTACCAATAGCAAGCAATGAGAAAGCCTGGTGGGCATATTAGGTAGTAAACAACTACCTAACTTCCTTCTTAGGGAACAGACTTGTGCTTGTACCATACATACAGGGGCAAGAGTAGGGATGTTCAGCGCTTCCTTATTTGGGGAGCAACAGGAGAGAAAAAAGCAAGGAACCCAAAGAGATTACTGCATTTCTTTCGGGGTTATTTTATATACATTTCTGCTTTTTTTTTTTCCTCTGTGTGTAATTTACCTTAGACTTAATGGACTTCAATTTTCTATGACATGTCTTATATTGAGTATCAGCCTGGGATGTGTAGTTATCAGAATACTGAAATATTTTGTTATAAGGCAGTTTGATTCCCAAGATCATTTTGTATGGAAATGAAAAGGGCTTCAATTTATATCTCACCATTCCTGAGTTCTGGGTGAGTTTCATCAAGCAATAGAAGGGGTTTTCCTCACAAGAGAGAGCTCTCTCCCAAACTATACTGGAGTATATTGTTGGTGATCGTCAGTTGAGATCCCAAAATGGTACACTTTCCCTTTGTTCCCTTCTCTCTTGCCACACTGTAGTGCCTTTCGGTGTAGTGTTTAGTTAACAGTTAGTCTGTTTGTAGCCCTCTTGTTCATATTTATTTGCATCTATAACCACAGTTCCCAGGGTAACATATGGTACCTGATCAGCATCCAACAACATATGTGGTGACACCTCCTTTTCATTTTATTTTTTATGTTTATTGAGGCCACACCCAGCATTGTTCTGGGGTTACTTCTGGCTCTGCAATTAAGAATTATTCCTCTGGGGGCCATATGGGATGCTACGGATCAAACCTTGGTCTGCCAGGTGCAAGACCCTCTGTACTATCACTCTGGTCCTGACACTTCCTTTTTTGCCTTCTCTCTCTGATCCCATTTCTTCTTTAGAGGTAAGCATTGCTTTCTTTTTGTCACTGTTCTAACAACTGCCATATACCCTCCCTTCCCACTCTCGTTCCACCATCTCTCCACCCCCCACGTTTTAGATAGAGGTCATAGAGGAGAGAATTTGAGAATCTAAGTTACAGGAAACCAAAACATGGATGAGACTGCTTTACAATTTAGTGGTCGGTGGCTGTGGATTCCTACAATAACATCAACTTACTGTGACCAGCTTCAGTGTCTGAATAGCTTGGAGCAGAACTTAGGCAGTGCTCATTTTCATAGATCAGTCATGCTTTATTATGTTTATGTCTTTCATGTCTGAGAGAGGGAAAGATATGAAAGACTAATTTTGAGGCTGTCAGCATACAAGATAGGCTACAAAATTTAAGATTTATCTCCTAAGAATCCATTATACATGTTTGCTCTCATGTCCTGATTAATCAGAGAGCTCTTTGAAAACTACTTTGGAAGTTACTCTTTAACAACTAATACTGTGGTGGTGATTCTGTGATCATATTGCTTCTTGTTCCACGCTGAATCTACTAGTTGGCTGCTACTTAAAGATTGATACAAAAATTAACTCCTTCACTTGATATTGATACAAGTGAATCAGTTGTCACACACAGGAGTGAGGATCAAGGGCAGTTTTCTAAAGAGTCTACTGTTTTCAGAAGTGTAAGCATTATCTCTGAACTACTAGCAGGAGGCAAGTCCTTCTCATTATAGTTCCTTATTTAATCCACAGTACCCTGAAAGGTAGATATTGTTATTCCCTTTTGACATATGAGGAAACAGATCTGCATAAGGGAGAAGTGACTTGCTAAGCATCACTTAGCTAGGAAGTAGAATCAGCCTCTAATTCCCAAACTGGAAACCTATCAGCATCACTAGAGCACACTCAGGTAGATTTGAAGGTTAAGGACCTTGACAGTCAAAAGACAGGTGAGGGGGAAAAAAAAAGACAGGTAAGGGCTTGGATAGTTGTAGGAGGCCAAAGCCAGACATGATGGGATACAATTTCACAAAATGAGACGGCAGCCCTTAATGAAAAAGACTGTGTTTATG
>PVKC010027606.1:0-15704 GCA_004027635.1 Crocidura indochinensis | reverse complement strand
TGTTAGAGTGGCAATAATTGTTTCCATAGGCCCACCAAAATATGGGGAAAATGGAAAGGAAAAGTATTGACTTAAATACAAGGAGACCCTACCCCTGAAGTTTCCTGTCATAAGACCAACTCCAGGCTCCAGACAAGCTAGTTTGTCCAATCCAAGACATTGTCTGTAGTGCCAACACACTTTTATTTTTCACACAGTCTCTGTTGTTGGTATCATGTTTCTGTAATAAAGATCCTGGAATCTGCATATCCTACATTGAAGTCAGGATGTGGAGAATCCTCTAGTTTCACCTCACAATTAAAGGGCAATGCAGAGAGCCCTGTCCTGTAAGCAGGTCGTTGTTGTTGTTAAGTCTTCTCAGTGTTAAGGGAAGTCTCTTTTCAGCAGGTCGATGTCAGAGCAGCAGTAGGGTCTTCCCTGGTAGAGGATTGCTTCCAGGTGATGTTATAGACAAACTTGGATGTTTTGTGGATGGCTTCCCTGATTCAGGAGGGAAAGGAGAATTCCCATTCTTCTGAAGCCTGTGCCAGGTCATTATGTCAATGTTCAGGGTGTAAGGTCCCATTGTACTACAAGATTTGTGTTTCCAATCTCTATTAGATAAGATCTTATGTGTATGTATAATATTTTCCCATTTCAATGTGCCTGTGCAAACAAGGAACAATGCCACATGGCATAATCAGCGCATATGGGGGCCATAAGAACAAGTCCAACAATTCCCATGAAATGATTCCATCATAAGCATTAAATTGGGGTACTCTTTCATCAATTCAAAAATTCCTTATTGAACAGCTCACAAAGAGAAGAAAAGATAAAAAGTGGTTAGAATCATCACTGTATAAGAGAATATTTAGTAAGACTTATAGCTGTTAGAGAAAAAAACACATAAAATATTCAAAAGACATATGTGTCCATTTTATGTCTTTTGAAATAGTTGGGTGTCGATAGATACAATGTGGCTTTGGTCTGTGATTAGGATTGTGCAGTACTGAAGTTAAAAAGAGTAATGTGGGTTTCTGATGGTTGGGGGTGGATGGAAGATTTAGGGAGTAAAAATGAGCATTGTAGGCGTGTGTGAAAGGGCAGAATACAAAATGGACATTCTGCATATGCAAAACATAACTTAAGGATAGGGAATACTCTTAATATATACTGTGCCCCCACGTGGTTTTAAACATGTAAACTGGTAAGAAATTGCCAGTGACAACCTTAGTGCAAATGAGCAAATCTCAGCATGCCCCAAATTAGGACCTACCTTGTCTGGCCGCCTAGCAAGGCTCCCAGCACACCCAAGTTAGGGAGAAGGCCTCCGACATGGGGTCTCCCCAAACCCCATGCTGGCTAGAGCTAGCCTCCAGATCAAGAAAGGATTCGGTAGATGCCCGGAAGCTAAGATCTGCCCGCCATCCACCCTGTGCCCTCACCACCCTAGTACTGGGGGAAGAGTGGGGAAAGCTTGGGACCCCTTCCAGGAGGGACCACTCGACACCCACCTTGTCTGGTTGCCTGGGCTGGCACCCAGGGAAGGCCTGGAGGTCAGGGGCAGAAGAGGGGACAGCTGGGGACCTATCAAGGATCCCAGCACAATCTGGTATCTATTCTAAGAACACTTTGTAGTTTTTATTGGAACCTATCTCAGTAACTTAGCCACCTATTGTTTAATTATTTTTGACACCTCCAGGTATATTGGTGGGAACATCCTCCCCTCCAGTTCTTGAGGGGTGCTAGCTTACATCTCAGGCATATCTTGGTGAGAATATTCTGTGCTAGCTCCTACTTTAAAAGGGGAGGGTTCACAAGACAATGAGAAGGAATGATATTTCTTTTTATTTTATTTCTCTTATTTTCTTTCCCTACAGAGATACTCCAGCTCTGCACTCAGGGTCAATCCTAGTGGAATCCAGGGACAATATGGAGTGACAGGGATAAAATCCAGGTCAAACATATGCAAGGTGAGCATATTACACATTAAATTATGAATCAGACCCTAGAAGAATAAATAATGTTTCAGGAGATGGAGAAACTTCCTGCAGATGGGAATGTATGGATCTCTGGAATTATCATGTATGTTTTGTTAGGGGCATTTGTTCATACCATCCAAAGTTAAATGTGACTTAATGGAACTCCCTTCTGAGAAGGGAAAGTTGCAAAACTGACTTCACTGATTGGAAATAAAAAAAAAACTGACCTAATATGACTAGAAACCAGAATTTATTAATTTTTTCTTTGATTCAAACTATTCCTCTGTGGCAGACACTGAGAGTCTTCTATCTAATAACAGTTCTCATTTCCCAGATGGCCCCAAAATTTGAAATTATAAATAAATATTCCTCTGTCCCTCCAAATCACCTTCATTTTCCTTTATCCCAAAGACAAACAATAAGAAATAAGAAAACATTTAAACTCACTCATTCCTATTCATTCCTCTCACTACTGAAAACATACATGGTGGGTGGTGCAGTAACAATTTTATTGCCATCTGGAAATTTATGTAAAGATTAATCAAGATAGAAAAAAGGATAAATATGCAGTGTTATGTCTATAATAGAAAAGTATAGCTTTTGTTTTGCTGAAAACCATGATAATTATTTCTAGGTCTTTGTAACTATAATGAATAAATCAGTGGAAACATAGAGAGTATGGTAGGTCACTGACTTATGATCACACAGTTGACTCAAATTCAATTCCTGGCATCAGTTAAAGTTTCCAAACCCTTGCCAGAGCCTGGAATAAGCTCTGAGCAGTATTATTATGTGTGACGCCCCCAAAAATATATATAATATGTGTGTTTGAGGAAATGTTGATTTATTGAATTAACTACTAATGTAATGAATCAGAATCTCTTTGGACCTCAGTCTAAGGTGAGAAAGGAATCGTCATTCCGTCTATTATTTAGACTTATGCCCTTTTTGAATTTAAATGCTGGAAGATTTCAGGACTGAAAATCATAATACTATAGGCCTGCTTTGGAGTTTGCGGTATTTGTATTTCTGCCTATTTTGTTCTTTTTTTTTGTTTGTTTGTTTCTTTGTTTACATTTTTACGTGTTCCTTAAATGGATTATTCCTCTTTTTTCAAATTAAAACCTAAGACTGAGAGATAATATTTCTTTGTTTTTTGAGGGCCTCTCAGAAGCAAATTTCAGATTGGAAGAATGTTGATGAAGAGTGAGAACACCAGGAATTCTTGCCATGGAAGGGGAGAGAAAAGGAGGGAGGCAGAAGAGAGGAGAGGGAAGGAAAAGAAGGGAATTGTAGGAGTGGGGAGAGAGGGGAGGTGAAGTGACGCCATGAGCAGGGAGTCCAGACAATTGTTGGCAGTATAATGTGGTCAGTGGCCAGGGTCCAAGCAGGAACTTAGCAAGATGAAGTCACACTCTTTGGAAAATAGTATATGATTGCTTCACATCCATCAGTAAGTGTCTTCCATAAGATGCCATACGTCCTCCATAAAGACTGCCAATGTTGCATATTGATTATGTCCAGTCGGAGAATCAATCATTGGGAGGTATCTGATCCCTAACTCTCCAGAGCAGGAACTGTCTGCAGAGAAGCAGGGAGTACACCTTTCCCTGGACAGTCCTGACTTGTAGAAGAGCTGCTGTAAGTGTCATAGGGGCCAGGTGAGCAGCTAAGAATATGAGACTCCTGTTGAGCTCACTCCGGGTCCAAAGAAAAACATCAGTTTCTCTATTCTGCCTCAATGAAGATTGCTGAATTCTTTGGATTGGCCATCCCCTAGGTCACAAATCCATGGCTTCATGCACAAGACACTTTATGTATCTTTTCTCTTGCTATCTATTGGACCATTTTCTTTGGACCAGAAACCTCAGCAAAAATAAAATGAGGGGGAAATGACACACACTAATATATCTTATATACTTATGTATTATTTTAAGCATTCCATTTCTCCGATTAAATCAGTAAAAAAAGAAGTCTAATTAGTATCTGGCACTCTCTTTACATCAGTTAATAGTAGGACTTGGGGTGAGGGGGAAAGCACCGCAGAGGAAAATGACATATAGATAGATGTTTAGATAATCTGATATAATTGAAAAAAACATAAATACTCTTTAATACCATGATGTGCATAATAAACAGCAATATTTGTATTTTATTACATAGTTGTATTATATATTAATACAAAATTATCAAAACACATTTAAATATATATGCAAATACTTTAGGGGGTTGAGCAGAATCCCTTAACTGAGACTAAGATAAGTTTCTGAGCATTCTTGGTTCATTGCACTCCTAGCTTAAAAGAAGTAATCAGTAATTTTGTTTGCTAATGAGTTAAGCCAAACAAATTTATATCGCTAAGCTGTGTGATGGCTGACAGATGTTGAGCTCAAGTAATAAGATTTTCAGCCTAGTTGTAAGATCTCTTTGGTCCAGGTAAACCAGATGGATGTCCCAGGTGGACAGTAGGGCATGGAGTCCCAGGTCTGTATAGAGCAAGAATTTCTGGGAAGTGGATTTGCAGACAGATCTGAGAGGCCACAAGAATATTAGGCTTCTAATATTTTTCTTTATCTGCTTCCAGCAAACAGAGTTCTCCAAAGCAGTATTATGCCTCGAATCATGTTGACCAGCATCTCAAGGTGGGAATAATATTATTAGACTCACTCCTCTGCAAAATACTTATTCTTTAGTGTATGGAACTTCCCAGTAATCCAGTGCTACCTACAGGAGTATCTGCACCATTTTCTACATTCTGAACAACAGACATACTTATTTTTTATTTGTTATAGGCAAAATGATCAATCTGTTCTCTGCTTTCTGTGGAAGTCTGGAACATTAACATTCAATTGTATCAAACACAATGAGAGCCTAAATCCTAATAGATGAGGCCTATTAGTGAAGAAAAAAGAGAATTGATTGTGCATCTACAACATACTAAATACCTATGAGTATATGACACATATAAATGAATGTTATATATTAATCCATGCATAAACACACACAGATAAGGAGAAGTAAAACTTCATAGATATAAAGAACAAGGAATATTGGGTTCCATCTTCCAATAAATGTATACTATATAACTATAGATCTATTAATATAATGAGTATGTAGTTGTATGTGAGATAATTGTGTATCAGAGGACATTTGTGTACAACTTGTCTCTGGCATGTAAAATATATGTAGTATATAAGATGTGTGTGATAGTTGAGATATGTATGAGTGAAATATATATATGGAATATGAGGTATATGTGACATACTAGATGTATATATGTCCATAGTTTATAAATATATGTGCTACTTGAGATAAGTATGTGGAATGTAAGATGGCAATGTGATATATGAGGTGTATGTGGCATCAGAAAGAGTGTATAGTGCAGGAGAGATAATACAACAGTAGGGGGTTTGCCTTACATGCAACTGACCTAGGAAGAACCCAATTTGACTCCTGTCACCCATCTGGTTCCCCAGCTTACCAAGGGCGATTTCTGAGTGCAGAGTCAGGAGTAACCCCTGAGCACTGCTGGGTGTGACCCAACAACCAATTAATCAATAAATAAATAAGTTAAAAAAAAAGAACCTTACTGTATCATTTCTTTTGTATGTGCCTATTTGAAAATTAACCTATTTATTTAAGGTGAGTGTACTTTATTTGGATTCAATATACTTCCCCAAGCAAATAAAAAATTGCTTGATTTTTGAAATTGGGTTATACCTTATTTGTAATTTTCTCTTAATTATAAATGCATTAACTCTTGGAATAAATAAACACTATAAAATAAATAAATAAAATACTATAAAATAAATAAATAAAATATTATCTCAAGTTTGATGCACATTAATAATAGAGAAAGAAAATACTTATCAAGAAGTAATGTTTTTATTTTACATATAATACTGCCACTGACTAAATGAGAGTTAATGTTGAATAGTTTATTAAAATTCCTGTACTCCTTTCATTTATATGTATATTGGCATGCAAAACTTGAAATTTATGAAGGCTTGATCGTCTTCTGTTTCCAAAACATTGTTAAAATAATGCAAAGTGGATTATTTGAATGAACGAAATACATAGCAAAGGATGACTATTTTGGTAAGACTGCCTTAAAGCAAAAAGCAAAAAAATGTAATTGAGAAAGCCATCTGGTAATTATACAAATTCAGAAAGTGTTCCATTCTTAGATATCTTTCTCATCACATTGGATTTCAGACCAGTACCCTTACCCTCATACATCCCAATATGTGTCAGAGATATAATTCAAAAGAAAGAAGATTTTTATATTGCCAAAAAGTGGTGAGGCCTACATCCATCGTTTGAAACTACAAGTCCATAATAGGTAAAAAAAAAAAAACAAAACACCAAACTATAAAACATTGAGGAAAGAAAAAATGGTATAAAGGCTAGAGGTTACCTTGTTATGACCATTCCAGGAAAAAAATATAAAGGTTCCATATCTCATTCATACTAAGACTATACACCTTTGTCTGTTCTAGCATTTCATTGATCCATTTGTCAAAGAAGGGAAGTATCGTATTTTTAAGCCATGACCATATTTTTGACAGATTAAGAATTCAGTGCCATTGATTTTATACAGTTGGAGGTGACCTCATCTACCTAAATGTCAGATGGAGCTGTTGGCGTCTCTCATTTTCCCTCCTTTTGGTTTTTGGTTGAGAATAACTTTAAGATCTTAATATTCATAAAATAGAAAAATCACAATAGTTTCATTCTTTTCTATAAAAGAATTGAGGTATTTTAAAACAAAAATAGTAAATATTTGAGACATTGCATCCTACATTTATATTAAAATAAAAATCCTGGCACTATTTGAACAAAAATCCCACACTTTCACAAATGCTCATTAACTCAGTTTGTTTTAATCACCAAGTAAAATTAAAAACAAACAAAAGCGCAAGCTTCAGATAAGCAGTTAAGAATGAAACTATTTCAAACATAACCATCGCTTTAAGACACAACCATTTTTTAAAAACACTCCTGCTGGTTTAAAATAGATATAACATATAAAATAATATAACATCCTACGGGATGTTGATATTGAGATCATGATGTATCTTTCACATGGCCTACCTAAACCTATAACATAGAGCTCTAAGTCCTGAGTTAGAAGTCAGTAAATAGCGGTGGTGTTAGAGGTAAGGTGCCTGCCTTGCCTGCACTATCCTTGGAGGACCGTGGTTCGATCCCCTGGTGTCCCATATGGTCCCCCAAGCCAGGAGCGACTTCTGAGCGCATAGCCAGGAGTAACCCCTTAGCATTACCGGGTGTGGCCCAAAAACAAACAAAAGAAAAGAAGTCAGTAATTATAAATTTTTAATTTATTTTGTTGTATTCTAACTTATAGTAATGGAATAAGGCAGTGTTATTAGTCTTCTGAGCTTTCCTTGGAAAAAAATCATCAAACACTACCCTTCTCATTTATTTCTTTTACATTTGTTCACCCCAAAGACATGATCTGCCATCTTGAAGTGAACTGATTAGATCTTATATACTTACCTATTCTCTCCTCTTTGACTGCTGGAAATCCTTTGGACTCAGGTTTAAGTCTTTTTATCTTGAGTTCTTTTGAAGGTCAGTTTCACTACCCCTGAGGGACAGTTGAATGAAGAGGCAGAAGTTGAGGTGAGAAGAGTTTTATTAGCCATAAGCCAGCAGGCTTGAGGATGGGGACTCACTTTTTCAAAGTACCCATCTGCCTGCATGGTCACAATAAGTGGATTTTATTGAAAAAGAGAAAGGGAAGTACATTTTCAAGCAGATTGAGGGAACTACGGTGATGCATAAATTCCTCCCAAGCTTGCCCTCCTAGGCCTACTTCCATTCCTGATTAAGATTTCCATTCTGGATCAGAGCAATAGCACAATGTGGTAGAGTATTTGCCTTGCACACAGCAGACCCAGGATGAACTGGTTTGATCCCCAGTATAACATATGGTCATCTGAGCCAGCCAGGAGCAACTTCTGAACATAAAGCCAGGAGTAATCCCCAGGCACTGCCATGTGTTTCCTCCCCCCAAAAAAACCAAAATAAACAAACAAACAAAAATCAACAAGATTTCCATCTTCTGTTCCTTGAGGACAAAATAAGGGATATTTTCACAAGTTCATTCCAAGCTAAGACAAGTTTTCCAATAGCATTCAGACATCAGTTTCTTTAGGTTGCACTTGTTCATGCTTTTAAAATCAATTCCAAATCCCTTTGTCAATTATTTGCTAACCACTCATCATGGAGAATCTTCCTTTCACTTCTGCATTAATACATCCAAATGCCTTTAAATCATCATGCAGTCTGCACTTCCAAGATTAAGCTACAAACTAATAGTTTACCTAAAATTTGCAAAGTTAATAACCATGCTGATGCACATGCATGCACACACACATACACACACATGTCACAGAGACTTTCCTCAGTATTTTAGCATATTCAGACACTATCTTTTATCCAGTTGATCAAAATTTAAATATCACCTTAGCAAGCTCTCTCTAATCTTCATAAAACAAACCAAAAAAAATAGTTAAGATTTTTTGTACCCTATATAAAATTTTCTTTAATCTATTTTTGTCTGTCTTTTGCTATTTTCAGCAATACAGTTTTAGAAAAGCTCATCTACCTAGATCCCCTGAATAGCTCATGGCCTCCTAACTTCTATCAGCTCACACTATTCTTTTCACCCAACTTGCCATGCTCTTGTTTTTCTATCAAATCTGCTCAAGTCACAATCTAAATTAAAACTCATCCTCAACTTTTCACAATGAAAAGAACTATGACTGAAATTAATAGGCCCTGAAAGTCTCTTCTGATTTCACCTTTATTTCTGTTGGCTTCTTCATCAATCTTAGCTCATCTCTATCTGAACATTAACCTTTATTCTCTCTCTGTCCATTCATGCCTTCATTTTTCACACATCTTATCCTTCAGACTCACTCCAGATATCACTTTATGTGTAAATATTTCAAAGAAAACATGCTTCATCTCATCATCTAAATATAGGCATGAATCACTAACTCAGAACTATGCATCTACCACTGATAAACATGTGGTACACTTGCTTTTGGATATTTGTAAAAATATATAATGAACTTTCTTCATCATATACAACCAAGTCATTCAAACAAAATGAGACCATGTCAACAGTTTGTTTTCATTTCAAACGTACCCCACACTCACATTAAAAATTAGGAGATAGGGGCCAGGCGGTGGAGCTGGAGATAAGGTGCCTGCGCTAACCTAGGACGGACCGCGGTTCGATCCCCCGGTTCCACATATGGTCCCCCGTGCCTGCCAGGAGCGACTTCTGAACGAATAGCCAGGAGTAACCCCTGAGCGTCACTGGGTGTGGCCCAAAAAACAAAACAAAAAAAAATTAGGAGATAGTTTGTATAGGCACTGTTGTATTAAGTATTAATTATATAGACCTGGTGGTAGATGATGGATGGATAATGAGGCCTTTCTCAGATAAGTCTGACGTCTGCAGCCTCTCTGGCCTGGTGGTTCTTTAGGTATCAGGATGGCTGAAGAAGTGACCCACAGCAGTCAGATTCAGGAGTCATCCAGCTTTATTACAACGCCCTTTATGCCAGGTGCACATCTCACAAAGTTTCTAAGCTAAACAGCCTCTTTCCTGCTCCTGCATCTATCCTGTCTCTTATTTCTCTCTTTGCTGAGTCTTCTTTGCTCTGTCTTCTCTGCTCTCCCTGTGAGGCAACCCATTGTTACAGACTCCTCCCATTCAAGTAAGATGGACAAGAAGTTGGGCGAGGGGTTACAAGCCACAGTCTGTATTTTACTGGATGAGAAAACAAGTGCATAAACTGTGAATTAAATGGCAGAAAAATAATCTCAACAATTTAATGCAAAAATTAAAAATGTTAATTCATTATAAACATAAAACCTGCAAGAACAAATGTTCAATAATATCTGACTCATCTTCTATGTTCAGCAATACAACACAGGGAGGTCACCAGGAGGGCCCCCCCACCGACGTCACTACTGGTTAGGAAAGTTGAAGTAGTTGAAAGCTTTATCTGGACTTCATAGTTCCAGGTTGGTTCTTCATCTTTACAGTTATAGAACATTTACTAATTTATTCAGTTAAATCTTAGAATGGCAGTCATTTTCCTTTTGTTGTGCTTGTTGTTACTCTGTTGGGTTTTGGGAACCACAGAGAGAGGGCTTAGGATTTGTTTCCTTCTCTGAGATCAAGAGTGAACAGAGCAGCTGCAGAGAATCTTGTAAGGTATTATGGATCCAATCAGGTTTGGCCGAATGCAAGACAAGTACTTACCTTGTTTATTACCTTTCCCACCCTAAGATTCATTTTCTTGGAGAAATTTAAAGATATCACTATTTTTTTCTTATAGAGTTCATGAAAGAATCTTGCAATCATTTCGTGGATTATTTCCCCCAGCAGTCTTTTGTTTGACTCCTGATTTCAATAGCACGCTTTTTTTTAATGTGAAGACTTATCTGGCATTGATCTAGGAACTTACTGAATTTCTTGAATCTGACCACAAGAGATCTTCTGATCAAGCACCACTTTCTTTATAGTTATTCCTCAAGTTTAACTTTTCACCCCCAGACTAATGAATTTCTTGAAAAATGCTGTCTGCCAGTTTATCAACATCTCCTTTTGAAAGATTTGTCCTATCTTGTCCCATATGCTCTATGGAGTACCAGTTTTTAGACGCTCCCCCAATTACTTATTAGGAATAGTGTGTGGGCTACAATGTTTACCTGCATCTGTGCTGGAAACCCGCATATCTTATTGTGTCGTTAAAGCATAACTAGAGCATTTAGGTGTTTTCAGTGTGCTGATTGAGTAAGTATACCATTCAAATAATGGTTCCTGCATTTACAGATTAATTACAGTTGCAGATTAATCAGAGGAATTTAGGGATTATTTATTAATAAATAAGGATTAGTGAAAAGGACATGAAGAAAGATAGCTGAAAAATTCTGCAAAACTTTAGTCTAAATATCTGCCTTATAATACAAATATCTACCTTGTTGTTCTAAACTCGAAAGTGTCCTTAACCTGTGGCTTCTTGCAAACTAGGCTTCTTGAAAATGCTTGTGATGATTTCCTTTTTAATTTACTAAATCTGAGGCTAATTAACATCATTATATTATCTTTCAAGAGCATAAACTCTATTTCAATTTTCCAATTTTCTTTTAATTAGCTGAATCCTTTTAAGTTGCAGTTTAAAATTATTTATAATTATATTCTACTTATTTCTTTTTATTTTATATTTTTGTCTAGTTTTTAAAGTGACTTTTATCCTGTCATCTAGAAGTATGTTTAGTTTATGCATGTATATTTATATACACATGCATATGTCAAATATACACATAGATATGCAATAAACTAAACACATTTCTAGATATAGGTGGATGGATGGATGGATGGATGGATGGATGGATGGATAAATAGATCTATTTACCTATAAATAAGTATAAATAAGTATGTGTAATGCTCTCTCTAGTTATGCCTTTGGAAAATATCTGGCATGCTATAAACCCCTATTTTAGGGATAAAGTCATTGAATTAGTTAATTAATTAATCTCACATTACTAAGTTTACACACATGTTCTGAATTATTGAGAAATTATTTGAATTTAAATGGTTATATACCATGAAGCTCTAAGCAAATCCTTGTATTTCACATAACTATTAATTCTTCAAAATTGTTTAAATATAGATCATTTAGCATACTATTGAAAAAAGTAACAAAGATTAATGTCCTTTCTACCCTCTTTCCTAATTTCTTTTATTTATTTGATTTTCTCTCTATGCAGCTGTATGAATGATTTTTATTTTATTAACAATAGCATGTAGATGATCAATGAACACAATCTCTCCTCATCTATTTCACTGTCATTGGCTTTCTAATTCCAATGATTGTAATTCAATGTTTCAAATGCTACTTAATCCTTCCTCACATGTTTCTAATTAATCTTCTAAATCTCCTGAGCTTTAGTCATGGTTCCAATTCCATTTTTATCTGATGATATTTGAAACATTATTTTATGTGCAGAATTTTACATGTCCACTATTTTAAGTCTGTGGTTATCAAGTCTCGTGAGAATTTTTCTAAATTTTTCATTTGGAAATTAGAGATTTGCATTATAATTAAAGTCCTGAGGGCCTTGCCTTTAATTTTTACAATTGCTTCCCTGATGATCATCTTAATCCTGAGTTATATTTCACAGAAAATCTGTGATTGTTTATTTTCATACTTTTCTCACTGACTAGGAACTTCCTATAGCTTTAGTATTTGAGCAGAGCCTGGTCCACACCTAGCAAAGGAACATTTTCTCAAAATATCGGGAGAATTTAGGCCCTAATCAGCAGACTTCCCCTGGTCTATACTCACTACCATTGTAAATTCAGATATTAAATTTTTTGATAAATATTATGGAGTCATAAGGGCATAGTTCAATGAGTGTAGAATGTCTGTCACATTCAGGAGTGATTTCTGAGCACATAGCCAGGAGTAACCCCTGAGCATCATTGGGTGTGGTCCAAGACACCAAAACAAACAACCCTACATTCAATAATTGAGTCCTAGTGCTATCCTGTCCACAAAGTATGAGCCTATGATCTTTGACTCTGACATCAGAAGTAATTTCCAGCTCTAATACACCAGGTGTGTGTAAATGCAACCGACCCCATTGACCACCACAAGTACAAGATATGCATGTAACATACCCCAAAATTACTACTTTTAGAAGCAACTGTGTATCATAGCAATTCCTTATGAACAGCACACCCAGAGTGCAACCAACCTCACACCAGCATGTGTGAAGGTCCCAGAACTAAGTAAGTACTGAAAATCAATGTGTGCCAGCCATTGATCATCACAATAACAAAGGGTGAGAAGATGTAAAATAAGTAGTTAATTCTTCAGCCATTGATCATCACAATAACAAATGGTGAGAAGATGTAAAATAAGTAGTTAATTTTTCAGCCTGAGCATGCTTTGCATGCAAAGGGTCTATCCCTAGCGTTCCACATCTTCCCAAGAACACCACCGAGTAATTCTTTAGTGTTGAAACAGAAATAAGCCCTGAACACCATCAGGTATGGTCCTCAAATAAATTAATTAGTTGTTTTGCTTGTTTGGTTGGTTTTGGGGCCACACCTGGTGATGCTCAAGGTTTACTCCTGGCTCTGAGCTCCAAAATCTCTCCTGGTAGGCACAGGGGACCATATGGAATGCCAGGGATAAAACCAGGGCCATCTGTGTGAAAGGCAAATGCCCTACTTGCTGTGCTATTGCTCTGGTCCAATTAGTTTATTTTTAAATAAAATTTAAAATCTTATTTTAAATTAAAATATTTTGTAATGCATGGCTGTTAAATTTAAAGAATGCGGTGAGGTTGATATATGTAGTAACATCCTGATGATTATAAGTCATCATAACTTTACAAATATCACACATTATAAAATTACTATATCTTAGGCACAGTGTGCTAGACAAGGATGCTATCCAATAAGAATGCCATATACTTTTTATGAGTGATGACAGATCCCTAGAAGGAAATAATAACCTTGAAAAGACTTTGACTCTCCATCATGAACCCAGAAGGCCCCTCTATTCCTTCATCAAGGGCGTACTCTTAACGAGCCATTAGGAGGAAGGTCTATGCTTATTGAATGAATGATCCTTCTTTGAAGCAGTAATATGCATTTGGACACAGCTTAGTTAATATCAGTATGTGCTTAGAGCGCCGAGGTCTAGAAACCCCCCAGTGAAATCAAATAAAATCCACCTGATTTATGTGCCAGACAGTTAAATAAGACTCACAATGATTTTAGCAGCTTTAGTGGTGCTCAGATTTACCGACAATTGAATTTCTACAGCAGAATCTTCCTGACAATAAAATTTAGTGATAAAGTAGGAAACATTGTTAGCACTAAGAATAATATTGTTCAGAAGAAGAGAAATGAAAATGTGTCATGGCAGCAACAAGGAAGAAGGCAGAGTGAATAAAGTTAGCCATTGAGGGAGCTGGGAAAAGAGACCTAAAGTAAATGTTTAGAATGATATTAATCTTGCAGAAACAGAGGGTAGAAAATGACCTGGGGATATCATGGTAATTAATTGTCTAAAATTAAAAGTTCAGGATCTAGCAGGTATAATAAAAGAAGATAAAAATCCCAGGGCATATATATTTTTAAAAAGGTAATTAAAAATCAAATAGATAATAGTCTTTGTTCACGCAGCACATCAGTACTAATCACTAATTCAATGTTAAACTAAATTGAAGTATTCTTTTTTTCCTTCCCTGTGAAGCTTAAATCTTAGAAGAGACTCTTAAATAATCATCAGAAGATGTATGTTAAAAAAATCCACCACATATTGATTTGGAGTCACTGACACTCTTTCTGAGAAAAATTGTTAAATTACGCATTGATTAATTTTTGAGCCCAGAAATTTTTATGAGGATTATTATTAAAGACTCCTATAAATGTGTTGCAGCAATATAGGTGCCATATTTGAAAATTCAGAAACATTTTAGAATACATTGTATTTAAATAGCAAAGTGGGTGATTCTTAAATATATTAGCCATTTTGAAACTATGAGCCAAAAATTAAATTAAAAAACTATCTTGCTCTTGATTGATATTTTTCCAATGGGACACCATATTATTTTAATTACATGTTTAAACTAAGCAGGTTCAGATCTCCAAATAGCATTTGTCTTACATATCTGTGTATATATATTATATAAATTAGATCTATTTTTTATATTCCAATTTCTGACTAAAAATGTCTTTAAAATCACATACATGCTCTATATCACATACACTAGTAGTTTTCAGAGTCCTCTGAAGCTGAAGGTCAAAGGATCTGGATATCCAAGAAACAACTTTGCAGGATGGCCAAGGCCTGCAATGGGCTTGCCTCTCTGGGGAAGAAGCCTTAGGGACTGGGCAGCCTCTAGGGGCTAGGCTGTCTTTGATCTTGGAGACTCTTTGCTTCAGCTGAGCCTTTAAGGTGATGTGTTGGATTTATTCTTGAAAGCTCAGTGGCAGAGAACGTTTTGGGCATCGGATTCTCAACTTCCTCTTTAGGAAAGTGGTAGTAAAGTGGTAGATTTTCTTATCTGTACAACTGAATATAGATAAAAGTCTCAAGATAAGTCTTTCACTGTTATTGTTTAGCAATTGAGGGCATCTATATGTTTTCTCTGAATTGTGGACTCTATCTCAGACTGTACTCAAACTCAAGTTCCACAGCAGTCTCCACTTAGTTTTGTCACCTGGTGTTAAATCATATTTTGTAAGAAAAAAGTCATTATTAAGTTAAGGATATTTATGAAATATGTTCATGTATCTCTGAAGGACTTTACATTGTTTATAATGAGTGTGGTTATCAAAAATGAAGGAACATCAGAAAGAAATATATATGATACAATGATATTGGTGTTGTAAGAATCTATGTGCTTACTTCCAGTAATTATGTATAAAGGAAATTACACTTAAATGACACTTGTGATTGCAAGAGAAATAGTTCAAGAATTAAGGTGCTTGCCTTACCTGCTATCAATAACAATAACAGGGGCCCGGGAGATAGCATGGAGGTAAGGTGTTTGCCTTTCATGCAAAAGGTCATCGGTTCGAATCCCGGTGCCCCATATGGTCCCCCGTGCCTGCCAGGAGCAATTTCTGAGCATGGAGCCAGGAGTAACCCCTGAGCACTGCCGGGTGTGACC
>PVKC010027605.1:0-15736 GCA_004027635.1 Crocidura indochinensis | reverse complement strand
CAACAGAAGAACAATATGCACATGAAAAAAATGCTCATCATCACTTTCATTAGGGAAATCCAATTCAAGACAACAATGAGATAACATCTTACACCAGTGAAGATGACACATATCAAAAATATAAGAAACATTTCGTGTTGATGAGGATGCGATGAAAAAGGAACTCTTATTCACTGCTGGTAGGAATGCTGCCTGATACAACCTCTATGGAAAACAGTAGGGAGAACTCTCAGTAAGTTCAGAACCAAGCTGCCTTATGACTCAGCAATTCCACTTTTGAATATCTATTCTAAGGATAGTAAACATTTCTCCAAAAAGACATATGCATACCACTATTCATCACACCACTCAGTACAAAGCTAAAAGTTGGAATTAACCTAGTTGCCCAACAACAGAGGAGTGTATCATGAAGATGTGGTACATATATACAATGGAATACAACACAGCTGTAAGGAATAATGGAATCATGCAATTTGCAGCTACATGAATGGAACTGGAAGATATGGGTTAAATGAAGTAAGTCAGAAGAAGGACAAATACAAAATGATAACACTTATATGTGGTATTTAGACTAACTGCATGAAGAAATGCAATGTTATAAATGGGGGTTGTCAAGAACACTCTTGACCCTATAGTATAGCAAATAGAAGGAAAGAAATTGAGTGGAGGAAAAAACAAATGTGAAATAATGGGGAACAAAGACTAAAGGAACGCAGGTTCATTGGTGGGACTAAGAAAGGACTGAACTAAATATCCAAGCCACAGATTCCACAAAAATAAAATCTTGAGACTCAAACTTTAACAACCAGAATGAAAAATGGGCCTGTTATTACTGCAGACTGGGGTAGGGATGGGTTAACATGGGATGAACTATGAAAATATTGGTGAAAGGAGGTGATAGTTTTGGAACTAAAAGGTATGTATAAAACTCAACTATGAATACTTTGCAAATCATGATAATTTAAATAAAAATTTTTAAATAATATGAAGCAAATAAGGCAAGCAATATCATTTGAACAAACTTGATGTTGTAAATTCATTGAACTAATATTTATAACAAAAATATTTTAAATAAATGTATTCCAAACAGAAATTATAGACAAAAATTTGCCCCCATACTCTGGTATCTAATGTAATTTAGAGTCCTAAGTGGATTAAATGCATCCCTCATAAAACATTAACAGCATCTTTTTATTAATTCTATTCTCTGTTTCTTAAGCAAAATAGGAAATCTAATTTAAAGATAGATCATAAAATGTATTTTTATCAACCATATATCTCAGATAGGATTTTTATATGCAGAAACAATGGAAGTTTTTTAGGACTGAAAAGTTAGTACCAAAGTCTTAGTGAATGCTTTGTCTCCAAAAGACACAACTACCATCCCAGGCACAAGTTAAATTGTCCCTCCCCTTACCTAGCACAAGTGAGAGTGCCCCCCCCCAAATATTTCCAAGAAATTTATTGTAAAATAATTAATTTGGAAAGACTAAACTGATGTTCATGGGGTACAGAACCAGAGAGTTGCTAGTTGGCCACCCAGGTATGCTAAATGGGTCATGGCTGCACCATTTAATTCAGGTTATCTTTGAGAAATATGTGTGCAATATTACTGCTAGGGATCTCTTCATGTCACAACCATTATTCTACTGCAACCTTGAATCCATAATCTCAGCATTCACCCCACACCCCAATAAAAGCCATGCACCTAGAGGATCCCACCTCATAACTTATCTACCCTCCCCCCCACACACACACACACTCTGATTGCTTGGCCCTTAAATAGGGGAAGAATTGTACCAAATCAATAGAGTGTAATGGATCATATGAAATTTCATTAAATGGGCACTCTTATTTTCTCTAAAACACAAGGAAGACTGGTGTGGCCCTCAAGCTTTAAGAGGGATCAAATAATGAGGCAAGTCTTGGTCTAGAAAACTTTTGCCTTCCAATAAGCTAAGTAAAATGTATGGAAGGTTTGGTAGTCATGAGAAGAAACTGCAATACCATTTGGAAGATGTGAAGGATGGGGCAGATGTAAGAGGTGGTTATGATGCAAATCGGGCCCTTTAGTTGCATACACAGAATATTACAATATTTAAATTTATGGACATATGTAAATAGCCTGAATTTGCATCCCCAACTTTCCTAACATACCTGCTTTAAAAACCCTGACATCATTATATGTGGCCAAATTTTAGATTCCCAACTAGAGTAGAATTGAATAGAGTGATCTGGGAGTATGAAGAAGACCTGACTTGCAGTGATTGGGTAGAAAATGTACTGGGGAAAGAACAGATGTTAGAAGACAAAATTAGTTAACTGGGCATTACTAGAATCCCATTTCTCACAGGTGAGCTGGTACTGTAATTCTTCATCAACTTTAAAATGTTATTATTTCCCTTCAAAACACCTTAATTTCAAGTGTTTAAGCCTGCGTTCCTTAAAAAAATGGATTACATGAATGCACTGTTTTAATTCTGTATTTTTTAGTAACATAGACCATCTTATCTAACTTTTAATGTTGAAAGAAACTGTTTTTTTTTTAAAAAAAAAACTATCATTCATTCCTTTAAAATCTTGTCCTATGCTAACAATGTTCTTTATCTTTTCTTTATTTCTCATAAAGTTGGAGCCAATTTTCCAAGTCAGCTATTATAAACAGTAAGATCTGTTTGTCTTTGGTGCCAGCTTCTTGTTGAGGCAAGTTAATGAAGAGTTTGTGGTTTTTCCTCTCATTAGGAATTCATTTTGGCATTGACAACGCTCCACTGATCATTACGATTTTGTGTGCTGTTGACTCAACTTCAAGCTCAGTCTACACTTTCCCAGAGAGATTGCTTTCCCTCCTTTGAATGTTAGTTAAGCATTCACTCTCAGGCCTCCCCAGAAAATCCATTCCTTGCTGGAATGCAGGACAGTCTGTCTCCATGTTCCTGTTGACTTTTTTCACAGTCAAGATTACTCATCGCAGCTAAAGACTGAATAACAATAGATGGGAAATGGTTTCCACATTTTTCCATACAACATTACCCCCAAGGCTTTGCAGCCAACATTTATGAAGAATTAGGGGACCAGTAATCTTTAAGCCATCATTAGAGGTTCACTGAGCGCTATAGGACACATTGAATCTGGTACAGCACTTCAGATTGTTAAAATGATTTGTTTAAAGAATTTATAGGGAGCAGAGAGGTAGTATAGAGGTAAGGAGTTTGCCTTGCAAGCAGGTCAGTGGTTCGAATCCCTGCAGCCCATATGGTCCCTGAGTCTACCAGGAGCGATTTCTGAGCATAGAACCAGGTGCTGAGTGCTGAGTGCTGCAGGGTGTGACCCCCAAACAAAAACAAACAAACAAACAAAAATATTTATAGAAGCAATTTGGGAGAAAATGAAGAAAAAATGAATTTATGGAAGGTCTTTCAAATTTGAATGATGATTGGCCAGTATAATCACAATCATTTCAACATTTGGGACATTATATCCACCATAGTCAAGCCATTCCTTTTTACCAAAGTTGTGTTTCCTGCCTCTGTGACATCACCAGTAGTCTGTCCTTTATAACTTTCTTTTTATTTTCATGTTTTCTTTCACTGTAGAAAACTAACTTTAAGGGCTCCCTACTCTGTTTCCTCTTCTCATCCTTTTAAAGACCTCAGACCGATTCCAATTTTTAAACTACAGAATTTTTTATTTAACTTGTACCTCTCAGGGAATATTTCCAGCTCCTAAATTTCAAATCATAAATTGAGTTTTGATTGCATATAGCACCTTAGGTAAAGTGTCCATTTTTTGGAGAGTGAATTTTTCCTAACTTATTGTGTCCCATCTTCTGCTGACCTATAATAAGGTAAAGAGAGATAGCTGATGTTCAAGAAGAGATAAAGTAATTTTATTTCTAACAAAAATTTAATTCTAAAACTAGTGTAAAAACCTTCACTTTTCTACTCACAGAGATTGCATTTAATAATAACAACAATTATAATAATAACCCTTTCTGGTAAATTTGAAAGTCCAAAAAATACTTCAACAGTTAAAATTATTTTATACTTTTTTAATTAAGGTATATAACCTGTAGGCATAAATTCCTTTGTTTCCAAAAGAGTTCAGTAATAAAATTATAGAAATATTAATTTAACATTTACATTATTTATTTCGGAAGTATTTGAGAGGCATTTAAGAAGTGGCCAAGAAAAGTCAACTTCTGCGTGCAATTTTTTCTAATCTACTGTTCACACCAACTAGATGTAAAAGGGATTCTCTATGAGCACATCACAAGCATTCGCCCACACAGCTTCCTGCCGCTTGTCTGTTATGAAACACACCTAAAACGTCCATTTGAGAGGGACGGTGCTTTTTGTTTCATTCCTCCACTCCCCACCTCCACTGTCAAACAGGAAGATTACGGTGGTGTCCCCTTGCTGTGTCTGTGGCAGCAAGGGGACACAAGCAATGAGGAGCTGCAAACGTAGAACAGAGCAGAATTCTTTCTGAAGCCAGGTTGCCCTTATTGGGCATCTCTGCATGTAGGCGCCTGGGCTCCCTCCTTCCCTCCCCAGCTCAGGCCGGGATGATGCACTGCGAAAACATTCGCTTGTGCCCAGGACGGCCTCTCCTCTCCGCCTCTCCCTGTGGATGGTTAAATGGGAAAATAGCGCCCCAGGTTCCAAACATCTGCCCCTTGCAGCCCAGCGCTAGTGAATCGCTCTCACCCCACTCTTTGCGGCCTGCGGGCTCTCCCCGCCCTCAGCTGCCAGAACCTTGGGGATGTGCCTAGACCCGGCGCCACGCCCGTCCGGGCCAACCGCTAAGCAACAGAACAAACCTTTGGCGGGGGGCCAGGAGGCTCCCTCGCAGTCACCGCCCCCCGCCACCCCTATACACAATACTAGATCTTCCTCAGTTCCCTTAAATCTCAGTCCAGGGGAATCTCCTCGGAGCCCTCCTCCAGCCATCGATCAGCATGTCTGGGGGCAAATACGTAGACTCGGAGGTAGGCTCGGGTGGGTGGCCACGCGCCGGTGCGCTCTACACCGGCTCCCCTGCACATAACTCGGGTGCGCGCCTCTCCCTCTGCCCGCTCCCCACTTCTGGGCACTCCTCTTGCACTGGCACCGGGGAGGAATGGGCCTGGGCGGGGAAGTGAAGAGCCGGCAGGAATGTTAGATGTTTTCTTTTGGGGAACGGGGGTTAGAGGTGGGGATGGGGGAGACCGCTACACTAGAAGAGGTTGGGAAAAAAGTGGGTAAAGCGGGTCCAGGTTCCCAAGTTGGGTCTACCGGACTAGATGTGCCTTTCTGGGCTGACCAGAGAGAGCTAAGCAGCTGAGAAGCTGTATGTGTGGAGGGTGAAATCTTGGGGGTGGGAGGTCATACCCCCCCTCTAACTCCCCGCAATCCAGTCTTGGGGACCGTCCCGCCTCTCCTCCATCAGGCGCCGGGACAAGCAGGTCGGGTGGCGGCGCGTGTCTTGTTTGCACTTGGCAAAGCTCTTGGGTCCCCCTCAAGAACTCTTCGAGCGTCTGGCCGCCTGGAGACCGGGGGGTGGGGTGGGGCCGGTGGAGCAGGACACTATCATCGCCATTCCTCACAATTCCCACCACCTCACGGGGCGCGGGCTCAGCCGAAGGTGGGGAGAGGTGTGGGGTACTGACGCTTTTATTTACCAAAAGCCACTGAGGTACATCCTGTAGCCTGGGTGGGGCATTGGGGTCGGGGTGGAATGGGGGATCGTGCAGGTGTATGGGACCTTCTAAAGAGTTGGAGGCCAGGAGGTGAGATTTGAACCCTGGCTGGGACAGGAGGGAGCACTGTGCGGTGGAAGGAGCTCCAAGGACCAAAGACCAGAGGGTCTAGACTAGAGAATCGGGAAGGGGCGCAGGCAGGTGCGCGCAACGCTTTGCAAATGGGCTGTTGCTTTGGGCTGGAAGGCGAAGGGATAGGAGAAAGTCTGCGGTGGGAGTCCCCTAGCCGGCTGGGATAGGGGTCCTAGAGGGTCTCGAAGGGGCGGCCCCGCGCTGGGCATGCTTAGGGCGGGGGATGCAGCGCTGCGCGTGGCCGGGTGACCCCTGGCGGCAGGCGGGCGAGGCCGCCGTCTCCCAGCCTGGCACCGAGGGGAGTGGTGTCCTCCTCCCCAGCCCGTTAAAAAGCTCTGGGCGCCGAGGAGGTGGCTGTGCGCGGCGCCTCTGCTGCTCTGACCTTGCTTTGCAGGAGGGCGGGAGCCTCCGGGTCGACCCCAGCGGACCCCCTGACTCGCCATCGGTAGTGTGTGTTGTTTTTCTTCTTTTCTTTTCTGATATCCTCCACCACCGCCTGTGTCACCCACCCTTGCCTGGTCCTCCTGCCCTCCGCAGGGACATCTCTACACGGTTCCCGTCCGGGAACAGGGCAACATCTACAAGCCCAACAACAAGACCATGACAGAAGAGATGAATGAGAAGCAGATGTACGATGTGCACACCAAGGAGATCGACCTGGTCAACCGCGACCCCAAGCATCTCAATGACGACGTGGTCAAGGTAAGGGGCAGCTGCCAGCTAGAAATAGATGCCCCCACTCCGCCCCCAAGGGACGTTCTGTCACTTCCCCCTGGAGCAGCAGCAAATCCTGTCGCTTCCCCTACTTTTGCAGAACTCCAGAACAGAGGTTATATGGCATTGATGTTTGGACTCTCCTGAAGCTTATCAGATATATCATATCCCTGGACTGCCGTTATTAGATTTTGTTCGTTTGTATTTTGGGTCTGGGGCCACACCAGGGTTTACTCCTGGCTTTGAGCTCAGGGAGTTACTCTTGCGGGAATTGGAGGGGGAATTACATGGGGTGTCTAGGGGATTGAACCCTGGTCTGATGCCTACAAGTCAAGCGCCTTAACCTTTGTACTGTGTCCTGGCCCACTAACTAGGTTTTGCAGTTCGCCTATAGAGTGTTCTTCTCAACTAGAGGGGGAACTTAAATTACTTTAGAAATAAGCCCTGCATTCCCTGGTCTGTTAGTCTAGTGATGGGGGATCTCTTCAGCATGAGATGAGAGTTCAGGGAGATTTGTCAGGTCTGACCAGGGCTGGGCATGAGAGTCAGACAGTGAGAAAATTTCTCCATAGAGTACAAAGTTACTGACTAAAGAGAAAAGTTTTTGTCTTTATATGCATTATATATTTGTATCTGTAATAGACATATCCACTTCCATATGTGCATGTATAGATAAATTATATTTTAACTCATTGAACAGGAAGTTTTGTATAATTTAGAGACAGAAATAATGTGTACTTCTTGACTTCTCCCCTAGGCACTTCTAGATAGGTGTGGGAAATTGTATCTTTAATAAGTGTTTGGGTGACTCCTTCCTGAGCTAATAGGGTAGGTTCCTTTTAATAATTTTTGTGAGGTGTTTGGTGAGATTAAAAAGGAATAATTGAATGGATTGTTGGCCAGACAGTTCTGATCTTGTGGCTTTTAATTGTCATCATGTTATTCAACTTTGACCCTCTTAGCAAATCAAGTCAGAGGGATTTATTGTCTGAACCCATCAAGATTGGGAAATCCTGGGCCTACGCCATCTTTGGCAGAGAGTTTTATGTTAGGGACTGGAAAGCCAAGGAAAGTAGAGGATTCAAAGATTAGAGAAACCCCGGTTTTCTTCAACCCCAGAGCAGTCAATGAGGCAGAGGATCAACCCCGACTCCTGTCCATGACAGGAGTGCAGCATGTGTTATCCTTATGAATAATACATTTCAAAAGGCGGAACGTTTTAATCTGCAACTGAAAGGAAAATGTAACAGCCTGAATTAACTTTCTTGGCTTTCTGGTAAAGGAAAATTGGAGTATTAGCAAATTTTTCTTCTAGCCAGATTATGGAATATTTAAAAGCAACAGCAACAATAAACACCTCTTGCAAACTGGAAGTAGGACGGTTCAAAACTGCGTACTGAAGACATAGGGCACGAAGGCACTTTTGCTTTTTTTTCTCTCTTCTGTCTCTTAGGAAAAGGAGAGGTGTCTGGGAAAGCATCTAGCTTCAAAAAGTGCTAGTGTCACCTCCATGCTCTTCCACTGCCCTCTGAGTGGAATTTTAGGAGAAAGGGAACCTTCCAGGATGAGTCAGAGAGGCCAACAGAGTGGATATGAGTCTCCACACACGGCACACAGCATGACTAAATGAGGAGAGGAAGGCCCCACTGGGAAAAGAGACGTCAACACAGATAGGGGAAAAAACAAGTATAACAGGCTTAGAGGCAACAGCAGTTTACAAAATAGCATTGCAGAGAGTAAGTGTAGAGATCCTCGCATTAGAGAAATTAAATAAGGAAGAGTTGGTACAAGTGCCTGCTGTCCTGGGGGAAAAAAACCCTGCCTGCTTTTGCCTGGGCAGTGGTTGGCATCCTTTTTTTTTTTCAACTGAGCCAAATCTCGCCAAAACCACGATTGAAATTTATTTTGAGAGTCACACGGGCGCACACTGACAGAGGCTAGGAGCAGAGTCCTGACTCCTGGAGTGGCCTGGCACACAGAAGAGCCAAATTAAAGTGTAAAGAGCCACATGTGGCTCTCCCACTGACTGGGAGGTGAAGGGGACAGAAAAAAGAAAAAACACCTTTTGAAGAAGATTCATTTTCTTTACCTATAAAAGAGTTCAGAGACTGCCTTACAAAGACAGACCCAATGCTGGCACAAATTTTGTCCTAAAAGTACCACCTGCCAGTGCACATGGAACAGAAGGCCTAGACCCTATGGTATAGGTACCAGTGGTAAAGAAAGTTCTGAATGCCATTATATAAACACAAACATAATGACAGAAACAGAGATAACCCTCTCTATGATAACCATGACAATAAAAAAATTTTCTAAACTTTACTTTTGATTACATCACTTATAGTAACAAAAGCACCCAAAACTGCAGTTCACACGTTAGTGTGTTACATATCACACAATAATAAAGAAACAGTGCTCAAATAAATCTGTTATAATATATATCCAATCAGGTGAGGTAAGACTGCTTCTTGTATGCAAGTTGTTCTGTAAAAGCTTCTCTGTACTACTTCTTTTTGTTGTTGTTTTTGTTTGTTTGGTTTTGGGGCCACATCTGGCGACATTCAGGGGTTACTCCTGGCTCTGCACTCAGAAATCGCTCCTCAAGGACCATATGGGATGACGGGAATAGAACCCGGATCTGTCCTAGGCCAGCCGCATGCAAGGCAAACACCATACTCTCCGGCCCCTCTGTACTACTTCTGATTATTTTGTTTAAATTTCAAGCAACTAATTTCAAATTCAATTAAATTTAATTTTCTCAGTCATACTGGCTAAGTGGGGTGGGGGGGGGAACACAGGGATTAAATCACATGTCTTGCACATGGCCAACCCTGATTTGATTTGATCCATGACACCACATATGGTTCTCTGAGCCCAACTGGGAGTAATCTATGAGTCAAGAGTAAGCCCTGAGATGCCCCTTACTAAGTTATTTTTTTTATCAAAATGATCATAATTTATGGACCTCATTCTTCTACTGATATTTCAATATTTTCTCATGTTTGCATTTTCATTCATATTGTTCATTGTGCACTTACCTGGATTTTGTAGATAAAGAAAGTAATTTCGAGTTTATTCCAATCCTAGGCATCTATCAAATAATTTATTAAATTCACATGCTAGGCTCTATCTCAGAGACTAACAAAGGGTATTTCTTTTCTTTCTTTAAAAAAATAATTTTGGGTCACATCTGGCAGTGCTCAAGATTTATTCCAGGCTCTGGATTCAGCATTATTCTTATTGGGGCTCAGTGAGCCATGTGGAGTGCCAGGGATCAAATCCTGGATTGTAGTTGTAATCGAACAACCTACCTGTTGTATATCTCTCTGGTCTTCACAAATGTTAATTCTTCTTAGGGGATTGTTTTCATTTATAGGGACCACAACTGGCAATGGTGAGGTGTTATTCTTGGCTCAATACCATAAATAACTCCTGAAAGTGCTCAAAGGACAAAATGGGATGCTAGGGATAAAACTCAGGTTAGTTGCTTGCAAGGCAAGCTCCCTACCCACTGTACTACCACTCTAGCTCCACAAAGGATAATTCTTAAAATAGTTCTGGTAGTCAAAAATATTATTGTCAGTGATATATAGATCTTCCAATGGTTAATAATAATCCCTCTTATATTTTGACTCTCAGAAAACACATAGCTAGATATTAAGTAACATCAACCTTGGCATTTCATCATAATTGAAACAAAATATACACAATAATAACTCAAAAGTGAATAACATTAGATAATACTAAATATTTTTGCATAATTAAAAGGTTAGGGACCAGATAAATAGCTCAAAGTGCCAGGATCACATTTTGAATTTGGTAGACCCAGATTCAATGTCCTGTAATATGCATCTCTGACATTTGTCCAGATTCAATTCCTGGCATCCCATATGGTTTCTGGAATCTGCCAGGAGTAATTTCTGAGCACAGAGCCAAGAATACCCCCTGAGTAGTACCGAATATGGTCCAAAGCGCACACACAATATAGTTATCTTAAATTGGTAAACATTCTATAGTGTAAAATGTATATATATACATATTATATTAGTCAATTAGTGCTTAATAAAGTTTTAAGAAATAAATGGTAGTAACATTAAACATGAAGAAGACTCTACTATACATAGGCAGCAGGATGGGAGGCATTAAATTTAATAACGGGGCATTATAAATAGTTGAATAAAGAATAGTCTGAAGGAGATATGATCTTAGTTGAGTCACGGACCAATGGACTTCACATAGCTGAGAAAAGCGCAGAAGTGAATTTTCAATGAACCAAGCATAGAAATGGGAATTTCCCACACAGGGTATCAGGCTGGAAGATTTCATAGGCTGTTTCAATAGGAAATAGAGAATTCTGAGTGTTTTTAAGATTGAAAAGACTCATAGGAGCCAGATAGCAGAGGCCTGTATCAAAAACTCATATTTCCAGTCTTCATTATGTCAGCAAGGAAGACTTCAAGTATGAGGATGGCATGACGAACATGGGCTTTCTGGAAGAGGACCTGCTCAGATTCTGGATTCAATGAAGGGTTGCTAGTCTAGATGAAAGAGAACACTGAAAAAATATTGTAATTCATACATGAAAATCAGAAGTAGAGTGTACATGACACGAGACTAGTGCATATGTGTACAGAATGATAGAGGTTTAAAGATGGAAAAATACATAATAATGACCATGCTAACATCCAACTTCTTTTAAAACGTAGGAGAAACTTCAGAACTAATTTTTTAAATATATCTACGTTTTCTACAAGGTTTTGGTCCTAATATATAATTTGAATAGATGAGATTAGACAAGACTAGGTGAGTCTCATGGACTATTGTCATGAGGGAAGAAATCAGTTGACTCTAAGCTTAACTCTATCATAAATTAGGACATCTTTTTTTTTTTTTTTTTTTTTTTGGTTTTTGGGCCACACCCGGTGACGCTCAGGGGTTACTCCTGGCTATTCGCTCAGAAGTCGCTCCTGGAAGGCACGGGGGATCATATGGGGAACCGGGGGATCGAACTGTGGTCCTTCCTAGGTTAGCACAAGGCAAGGCAGGCACCTTACCTTCAGCGCCACCACCCGGCCCCCCAAATTAGGACATCTTAAAAGAGATGTTGTAAAATTAAGTTATGCATGTACAAATTTCTGTTCCAAAACTTAAATGTATTCTTAAATATGCACAGGCAAAAGTTTTTCTTAAGCTGTCAAAGAAAGGTTCACGTGTGGTAATAACATCAGATCAGGTTTCAAAATAAAGAACTAATCTGTGATCTTTATCAACTAGAAAGCATTCTAGAACATTGGTGATGAGTATTAATATATTGATCTCTAATTTGATGTTTATTGCATATGCCTCTTACTAAAGCATACAAATTGAAAGTTGAGATTGTCCCAGCGCACAAGCACACTACTAATATGCCATTTTCTTGGAATTATTTCAGTCTTGCTTGTTTGCTTAACATGATGTTGATAGATACTTAGGTGTTCATGTTTGAAATTCTTAACCCCAAGTTTGTAAAAGACAGTTATGGTTGTATTTGGTGAGAAATTATTCTTACATTTCCAAGCAAATAGGAATACTAAAATAAGGAATAGAGTTTGCTCCTAAGTATCTGAAACAATTTCAAGTTCAACCAACAGTGAAATATTTTTAATATTTATTGAAAAAATAATATTTCCCTTAATCTCCTGTGGAAATTGATAAAGCTAAACAGCTTTGGCTGTTATTGAATATGACTTCATATTATTTATTAAAATTTAAGAGAAGATATACCAAAGATCTCTGAAATTGGGAAAATTTCATGATGTAGGTTATTCTCTGGCTAACAACTCCATTGGCTATATTTTAAAAGAGTTTAAATTAAGAACATTTAGAACAGTAAGAAGTATCTATAAAGTACTTTAAAGAAAAGTGATTTCTGTCAAGAAACACATTTATTCATATTCCATGTCTGTATGCGGGGTGGGTGTGGGTGCATGTGTGTATATGTGTAAAAGAAAAATCATTTTTATTGTATTATAGACTTAGGAGGAAATAATTGTCATTATACTTTTTTTTGTTAGTTTTTGGGTCACAACCAGCAGTGCTCAGGGGTTACTCCTGGCTCCATACTCAGAAATCACTCCTGGCAGGCTCAGGGGATCATATGGGATGCCGGGATTCGAACCAATGACCTTTTACGTGAAAGGCAAACACCTTACCTCCATACTATCTCTCGGGTCCCTTCTTTTCAAAATGTTTCTCTAATAAAGAAGCCCCCAGTGCCTAAAATTTGCTTAACAATTTAGGTGCTAAGAGGCACTTAAGTAGACTAGAAAGAAGATTGTGCTAAAGTAAGAAATGATAGTTTTGTGACTTTCATAAATTTATTTTCTAAAATTCATAAATGTGCACAGACTCAAAATTCAGTCTCATTTTATAATCAAGGAAGGGCATGTAAATATAATTAGTGTGGGGCTACATAGAAAGGAAGAGATGTATAGAGTGTCTACATAGAAAGGAAGAGATGTATAGAGTGTCTATGTAATAGATTTCTCTTCTGTGGGTGTTTCTGAGGCTTATAGAGAATAAACTTACCTGACTAACAAACATTAAGTGAACATCAGCCCTAAAAATATTCTTGGGAATCTACATTGTGTATCTGTTCTTTAACTACATTTGGGGTGGATGGAGGGTACACTGGGCTGTGCTCGAGGCTTACTCCTGGTTCTGTGCTTAGGGATCACTCCTGCAAAGCTTGATATATGTGTTATCTGGATTGAAACTGGATTGTCCAAGTACAAGGCGAGGATCATACCCATTGTACTATATCTCCAATCCCTCCTTTAATTTCTTTATCTATTAATTAAAAAGAATGGGAATCATTTTATATATATTCTCCTATAAAAATAATTGACTTTTCAGATCTAGCAAGATAATACAGTGATTAAGGTACTTGATTTTGCACATGGCTGACTGAATTTGATCCTCAGTACCATACATGGTCTCCTAAATACTGACAGGAGTAATCTCTGAGGTCAATCCAAGAGTAACCCTGAGCACAATTGAGTGTGACACTTCCCCCCAAAAGTAATTCACCTTACTATAAAGGATTAAATTCTAGATAAAGTATGCATCTACTATTAAGTTTTCTGCTTACAAGATGGATAAGTTTGCATTATTCAAGCATTGCATACACAGTGTTGGTAGCTATCTCTTTTCTTCTTTTACAACTATCTACACAAAGTTGGAATTATCATATCAAATTCTACTACAACCCTTTAGGATTCAATCTAATTTAATTCATGTGAAGAAACTCTCGAGTTTCTGTAATAATGAAAAACAATGATAAAACCATGAAAAAATTTCAAAAAACTAAGTAATGCCTCCAGATGAAAAATAAATAGAAAAGAATACCAAAATCCACTTCATCTATAATTATTGCTGAGTCAGTAAACTAGGCTTGGAAAAAATAAGAAACCTAACTTTTAATTAATCTACTCCTCTTTTGATCTTTATAAAAATGTAATTAAGTTTAGCATTGAATAGTTGAAATATTTAGTCTTTATTAAAGCTTCATAGCCTCTTAAAATAAACCCAAGATGGCCCTCATATTTAACTTGATATCAGAAACACTGGAGGAATTTTTAAAATATAGAAGCCTGGACCCATCCCATATCTATTAAGTTAGAATATATAGTTATAGAGACTCAGGATTTTAATTCTTTATTTTGTTTGATTTTATTTTGTTTGTTTGTGGGTCACACTGGTGGTACTCCTGGCTTTGCACTCAGGAATCATTCCTGAAGGGCTCAGGAAACCATGTGGGATGCCAGAAACCCAATATAAGACAGACACCCTATCCACTGTGCTATCACTTTGGTCCAGGATTTTAATTTTTAAAGCTACCTTTGCTACATGAGTATACTTTAAATTCATGGCTAGAAATAATCGCATATAATGTAAACTTAAAAAAAATCCTATTTGATTCCACTAAAGAACACAGATGAGTTTTACTGTACAATTCTAGATATTCTTCCTGCAAGAAGATTACTTGAATCCTGGGGCCAGTTAAACCCACTGTAGTGTTTCAAAATACTATGGAGGGCTCCCAAATTACACTTGCTCAATAGTCATTCATCCTTTGAGGCCTCTTGGGCTCACAGCCAACTGCAAGTTTATAGTCTCAAGGTGACTTGGGACTGCGGTGGCCTTTTATTGGTCAGAAGTGTCCCAGTTTGAAAAAAAAAATTAAGTGGTCACATACAAATTTATACCTGGAAAATACTGCAGGCTCCCACTTAAATTTTAGTAGAATAGGCAACATTTCTATAACCAAAGTATGTCATTCCTTTATTTACTTTCCCTATCTCTCTCCTGCCATTTATCAGTGCCATCAAGCCAGACCAGGACTTGCTTGGAGGAAGAGCGCTCAGAAACCCATCTACTCTAGCATCAATTTCTTTCCCTGAAACATAGGGTTAATAAAATTGACATTCTTCCATCACATATTTTGTCAGCTACTCAATCAAAGATTAAAACGTTTAAAATAGGGGCCCAGGAGATAGCATGGAGGTAAGGCATTTACCTTTCATGCAAAAGGTCATCCGTTCGAATCCCGGTACCCCATATGGTCCCCCGTGCCTGCTAGGAGCAATTTCTGAGCATGGAGCCAGGAGTAACCCCTGAGCACTGCCGGGTGTGACCTAACCCCCCCCCAAAAAAAAAAAAACACGTTTAAAATAGTGTTAAGTATTCTTCAGTTAGTCCAGGAAACCTACAATGGCATGCTTTCAGACAAGCCATTGTTTAGGGTGGGGAAGTGTTTTCAATTTTGAGGAAATCTGCATGATCCATGTACTGTGGACCTATCAAGGGAATTAATTGGTAGAGCAGATTTACACCTGCAGAAAATATATACTTCCTGCCTCTGATGGGAACTCTGATGATGTTTCAGGTATAAAATACATTGTTTTCTTTACTGAATCTTGAAAAGATGTCTCTCTGCTGGTCATTATTTCATAGCAGAGGAAGTACATACTATTCCCAAAGACACAAGTGAGCTTCCCGTTGGCCATTGTTAGCTGTTTAAATAATTAAAATCGGACATTTTTTTTCTCTTAAGAAGGTTTCAATGTGTTTGGTTTACACTTGATGCAAAGATGGTGTCTGTTCCTGCTTAATATCCTATGCTATAGCAAATCAAGAGAATTTTTGAAAAGTTTTATTCAATATATAAGC
>PVKC010027604.1:0-15698 GCA_004027635.1 Crocidura indochinensis | reverse complement strand
CTCCTCCTTCTCCTCCCTTCCCTGGACCCCCTCCCCTGGACCCCCGCCCGGACGCGCTCTCGCTCGGCCGCACTCTCTCTCTCTTGCGCTGTCTCCTCCAGGCAGATTTATGGCCAGCTCAGGGCCTTTCATTGGCCGAGCGCTGACAGCACTTGATTTAACGCCGCCCCTCATTGGCTGAGCTTGACAAGCCGATTTACGAGTCGCTCTACCATTGGTCAAACCGCCTAGGCCTTGATTTATGGCTCCGGGCTCCGGGGAAGGGGGGGCGCAGCTGTGGAGTGAGGATGCCCCTCCCTTCGCCCCCGCTTCCTCCTCCCTCCCTCCTGCCTTTTCCTCCTTCTGTCTCTGTCTCTCTGTCTCTATCTCCCTGTCTCTCTGTCTCCCTCTCTGTCTCTCTGTCTCCCTCTCTGTCTCTCTCTGTCTCCTCCGCTGTCTCTGTCTCCCTCTCTGTTCTGTCTCCCTTTCTCCCTCTGTCTTTCTCTGTCTCCCTCTCTCTTTCTGTGTGTGTCTCTCTCCCCCTTTCCTTCAAGGAACCACACACTATACCTGTTCCTTAGCCCCCCTTCTCTTTCACCCTTCAAGAGGGAAAAATGGGGTGTGGTGGCTAGAACTGAAGCTCAGAGGACTTCAGATTTCTAAGGAAAACCTGAGAGGCAGGGGTGGGCTGAGAGGGAGAGGGGATTAGGTACTGAAGAGATAGATGAGGGAAACTGGAGCAAAGGAGGTGATAGAAAAAGTCTGGGATGGGGGCCTGGGAGATAGCATGGAGGTAAGGCGTTTGCCTTTCATGCAAAAGGTCATCGGTTTGAATCCCGGTGCCCCATATGGTCCCCCGTGCCTGCCAGGAGCAATTTCTGAGCATGGAGCCAGGAGTAACCCCTGAGCGCTGCCGGGTGTGACCCAAAAACCAAAAACCAAAAAAAAAAAAAAAAGTCTGGGATGTAAAGGGAGAAAAAAGAGGGGGGGGGTCTGTCTGCTGGGAGGTGGAAGGAGAGATGGAAAAGAAAGGCCAATGAGCTGGAATGGGCCCTCCGGCCACTCAGGAGCTCCTAGAGGACTTTTCTTTTCAAGCCTGCACTGTCCAGAGGGAATAAGATTTGCTCCTCAGACAAAGGCTCTGCAAAAGCTGAGAGAAGCTGAGTCTTAGAGAAAGGAGCAATTGAGAGGTGAAGGCCGGAAGGAGAGCTGGGAGGCCATCACAAAGATCAGTACTGATGGTTGAAGCAAAACTCTCCACTGCAGTTGGTTTTCATTTGGGGGTGTGCAGTGAGCAAAGAGGAAGCCTGGGAGAAAGAGTTGAGACAGATAGAACTCAAGAACGGATCCTCCCTGGAGATGCTGTCCTTCCTCCGGGCTACAGTTGAACCCCCCTTCCCATTCCCTACACCCCACTCTCCCCCCACCCTCTTGCCCACCTCTCCAGTTAAATTTATGAGTTCAGGGCTGGCCTTGAGGAATTAGGAATATTTATGCTTCTTTGAGAGTGAGGTTTGGAAGGTGATAAATAAGGAGCCATGGGGGCACAGCTGGGGGCTCCTATTTTTAGCAGGACCACTTTCCCAAGGCCCCCCATCCCAAATCCCTCTCCTCCTGAGCCAGAGGAGAGACCTCTGGGAGAAGCAGGGAAGGCAGGGTTTCAGGTATGAGACGTCTGACACTCCAGGACCGGCTCTCTGAAGACTGCAGAGCTCTGCAGCAGAAAGAATGGAAGGCACCAGAGTGCCTTTAGCGTTCTGCAGAAGATCTAGAGAAAAAACACCAGAAACCAGTTTCCCTTTTCATTTAAACTCAGTTGCTGAGATGAAGGGGAGAGAACTAGAAAATTCAAGGCAGGTTTCCCTGGCATGTCTTCTTCCTCACTCCCCCATACCGGACCCCAGGGAAAGGCTAGGAATGTGGACTCCCAGACATCTTCTAGGAGCCTTAGCCCCTAACCTGACTACCCCCGCTGCTGACTGAGAATTAAAAACAGCCTTGCCCTGGGCCTCCAGGAAATGAGGGAGCAAGGATCTGCCCCATGGATTCTCATACCTTCCCTGCCCTCAGTTTTAAGAACAGTGACCCCCACTGTTTTTGAGGTTTTGCTCTGGGGTTGGGTAGATAGTGATCAAAGATGGGGTCCTTGGTATCAAGAAGAGAGGGAGCTGGGAAAGAACAGCTCACCCTCACACACTAAACGCACTGCTTTCCTGCCACTCCGATGAATGGATATGCGATATGCATGCGTGCACCAGGCATGTATGTACAGGCACGCACTAGCCAAGCTGCCTAGAGCAGAAGAAAGGGAAAGAAGGGTCCAGCTGGCCCTTTAAGAGCCACTTAGGGTCAGAAAGCCTGGGCTACAGAGAGGGGAAGGAGCTGATGTCAGAAGACGGATGGGCAGCAAGATGGGGATTGATGCTAATGGGGGAGTTAAAACTAAGTACCCAGACACTCAGAGGGCAGAACTGCAGATCTGTCTTCCTTATGCTCACCCCCTCTCCCCAAACCAAAGCTGTAAATCTGTCTTCTCAATTGGGGGAGGGGAAAGAAAAAAAACCAAGATGCTCTCTTCTCCCTTTTCTTGCTTCAACCCTTTACCTTGTACCCCCCTTCTTTTGTCATATCCCAATCTCTCCTCCAAATCCCACTAAAAATTTAAATTGAGGCTTTCTGTTAGGTATTAAGAGAATGTTTCAGTTTGCAGAAGAGCTTAAAAGAAGCCACCAGAAGGTCTTCCTCACCAGAGGTCAGAGCAGTAGTACAGCAGGTAGGGGTAGGATGTTTACCTTGCATGAGGCTCATTTGAGCTGGATCTCCAGCAACCTAAATTGTTCCCCTGAGCCCACTAGGACTAATTCCTGAGTGTAGAGCCAGAAGTAATTCCTAAGCACTGCTGGGTATAGCCCCCAAACAAACAACAAAACCCCCAAACAGAGGTCTTCTACACTTCATCCTAGAGTGGGATGGGTGAGTGGATTTGTAATAAGATTCATAAGTGGGGAGTCTCCCAGCACATCATTCTCTCTCCCCTGCACCCTCTTTCCACTTAGTGGCAAATCTACCTTTCCCCTAGGACAGATAAGGCCAGAAGCTAAATGTTGGATGCCAGGAGCTGGTCAGGTAGCTATGGCTCAGGGCTTCAGTTGGGTTTCTGAAGCCCTTTGTGGGGTCTCTGACACACTGGAGATTGTTTTGGGGCCACATCTGGCAGTCCTCAGGGCTTACTCCTGGCTCTGCACTCAGGGATCACTCCTGG
Source organism: Crocidura indochinensis (assembly GCA_004027635.1). Taxonomy (NCBI): domain Eukaryota; kingdom Metazoa; phylum Chordata; class Mammalia; order Eulipotyphla; family Soricidae; genus Crocidura; species Crocidura indochinensis. The sequence continues at coordinate 12,457 of PVKC010027604.1, read as the reverse complement.
TGGGGCTTGGGGCATCATATAAGATGCCAGGGATTGAACCCACATCAGCCTTGTATAATAAGGCAAGAGCCCTCCCTGGCCACTGTACTATTTCTCTGGCCCAACACACTGGAAATTCTGGAAGGGCTGGTGAACCTGTGAGGGCAGCCAGTGAAGCTGCAGGAGCTGTCCACCAAGATATATAGCCTGGTTTCTCAGAAATGCCTGGATCAGTTCATTCCCTCTCTGAGCACACATCCTGCCTGTCGAGGAAAGCTCACTGCAAGCCAATAGTCTTTCACTCTAAGGACAGAGTTCCGATGCTCCTCAGGCCTGCCAGGATGCAGTTGGGGATCTCAGATCTCCTCAGAGGGATTGCAGTTAGTTGTCACCAGCAATTCTATTCTTTTTCTCAGCTCCCCTCTTCATCTCTTTCTCTCTCAAGCACTCAGGGCCTGTTCTTGAGAAGTCTTTATATGAGGGAAGTCCAGCTCCATGTCATCTGCTGCAGTGATACCTAAACCTGAACTTCTTTCTGATCCTGGAAACAATGGCAAACTTGATGACCCCAGTTCCTAAATCCTCAGTACCCATAGTCTTTTTCACTTGGTTTTATTTTGGGGCTGCACCTAGTGGTATTTAGGGTTTACCCTATTCTCTGCTCTGTACTTAGGGACCATTCCTGGCAGTGTTCAGAGGACCCATACAGAATGCTGGGAACCTAGGTTGGCTGCCTGCAAAGCAAGCACCTTACCAGTCCATGACCAATACTCAGTTTTTGTTTTGGGGCCACACCTGGCAGTGCTCAGGGGCTACTCCTGGCTCTGTGCTCAGAATTTGCTCCTGGCAGGCTCTGGGGACCATGTGGGATGCTGTGAATCTAACCATCATCTGTCTTGGGTTGGTCAGATGCAAGGCAAATGCCCTACTGTTGTGCTATCTCTCCAGTCCCAGAAGTCTCTCCTGGAAGGCTTGAGGACCATATGAGATGCTGGGGACCAAACCTGGGTTGGCTGCATGCAAGACAAATGTCCTACCAGCTGTGATATGGCTCTGGCCCCGCCTTAGTAACAGTACTCTTTTTTTTTTTTTTTTTTTGGTTTTTGGCCCACACCCTGCGGGCTCCTGCAATCACGGTGGACCATATGGGATGCCGGGATTTGAACCAATGCAGGTCCTGGGTTGGCCACTTGCAAGGCAAAGACCCTACCATTGTACTATCTCTTCATCCCCAGTACCAGCACTCTTAAAGGAATGACCCAAGACATTAATCTCAGCTCTTTCCTCCTCCCAAACTTTGCTGCAGAGATGGAAATCACCTGGGCCCATGTTTACTAAGACTCCAGGTACTATGGAGAAAGAGAGAGTAAGGTCAAAATGAATGCAGCCTCCCAGCATCTGGCCAAACATTCCCTCTCATCCTAGGGAGGTCAGCCATTGCCCTCAGTCCTGGTCTCTGGCTGTTTCTCTAGCCTGGCGATAAATCCTGTCTTTGTCTCTCCTCCAACCAGGGCCCCCAGGCGGCTGGGGGTCAGAGGCTGAGAGAAGGGTCAGAGCAGAGCAGGGAGAGATACAAGGAGAGTGGGAGGAGGAGATGGACAGGAGCAGCTGTTATGCAGCCCTGGGGGGTGGGACAGAGGAACTGGGGCCTCTGGATTCTCCAGATCCCGACTTCACATTCCAACAGGCTTGCATTCCAAGTGAAGTGAGTAAACCAGGACTTTGGAGAAGCAAAGCTTTGGGAACAGGGCCTGTAGCAGCATCAGGAATACTGGGAGATGAGGGGTTGCTTTGGAGTACTCAGGAAGAAGGCTGTTGAAACTGGAAAAAAAAAAAAAAAGAACATTACTACTTCCAGCAGATTCCTGGCATGTTCTGTACACACATGTTCTAAGATGGACATATATACACATGTGCACACACACATCGCATGATATATGGCCCATTCACAAAATGTGCAGCCCAGGAGTTAACCTACCACTTGCCTGGTTACTCCCCAGAAGCCTTCCCTGGGTGTGACTTCCCTATCTTGAGCTCTTCCATCTTTCTCTGCTTCTCCTTTTTTTTATTTTATATATATAAAATCTTTATTTAAGCATGCTTCCTCTTGCCACTCTCTTTCCTTGTATCCATTTCATGCACCCTCCCAGCTTATTACCCTGGCTTTCAGATAATTCCCAGCCTCTCTGCCTTTGTCTGCAGTCACTTCTTTCTCACTGTACTTTCCTCTCCATCTTCCGATTCCTCTCCTCCCCTCTCTGCTCTCCGCTCTCCGCTCTCCTACTTCCTTGGACTCTCCATCTGTCCAGTCTCTGGGGCTCTGATCCTCTGACCCAGCCTTCCCCTTTTCCTCACTGACACCCCAGATCCCTCTCTTAGGCCTGCGGGTGAGGGAGAGTTAGAGTTAGGTTGCATAGGGATGAAAAAGAGAAGAGAGAGAGAGAGAGAGAGAGAGAGAGAGAGAGAGAGAGAGAGAGAGGAGAGAGAAGAGAGAGAGGAGAGAGAAGAGAGAGAGGAGAGAGAGAGAGAGTGTGTCTAGCATTATGTTGTTATGACAGGGATAGAAAGAAAAAGGGGGAGCCAAGGACCTGGATACCAGCTCTCCTAAATAAGGACCAAGTGGGAGGAAAAAAGATGGAGAGGCAAAAAACATGGCAGAGTGAATACTGAGAGAAGGGTAAGGCCTGTGGGGTCCCTTTAAGTGTGTTTGTGGTCAGTTTGAAGAAGAGAAAATATAAGAATATCTAATGATTCATACTGAGAGAGGCCCAGAAACAGAGACAAGTGCTAAAGGCTAAGCCAGAGAAAGACACACAGTTTACCAGGCAGCAGCTCTGGGCCTTTGGCAACCTGAGAGCCCCACAGCCTTTCCTGCTCAGCAGGCCGCCTTGGAGTGCTGATTCTCTCCTCTTCACTCCCCTCTTTCCCGCTGAATAACAACATCAGCTCTGGGGCCTCTGTTCTCAGTCCTGCTAATGGGCTCTCCCATGGGTGAAACACTGGCCAAACACCTCTGCCCCTGCCTGCCTGCTCATTCTCCAATCTAGGAGCTGGAACTGATACCAGCCAGCATCCCAAGGTGGGAATTGGGGGAGGCTGTACTAGGAAGGCCTCCTACAGAATATGCAGGAAAAGAAGGGGAGCATGAGCACCAGGGGAACAGAGAAGAGATGGAGGGGGGGCGCTTGAGGAAAAGGATGAAGCATTAAATCACCCTGTGGGGGGGCTCTCTCTGCCTGAGCTCAGTGGGGTGGGGAAAGGATAGACATTCGGGGAAGGGGAGAGAAGGTTGGGGAATTGCCACATCTGGCAGGCAGGTGTCTGGCTCTGTTCAGGCTGCAGCCACTTTCCCAGCCAAAGGGGAGGAGAGGAGGGGCCTTCCAGATTCTTCATCAATAGCGGGAAAGACTCACAGAGACTGAGGCCCCAATCACAGAGGCCAAGGGAGGGAAATTGTCAGGCCCGAGGATTTGCTGACCTAAAAGAGAATCAGGGGCTAAAGAGAAGACAGAGGGTCGGATACTTACTTGCCTTGCAAATGACTGACCCAGTTCTAGGTTGGATCCCCATGCATTCCTTATGGTCTAGTCTTCCAAGCTATGTGAGGATGGATTCCTGAGTGTAAAGCCAGGAGTAATCCCAGAGCACCACCAGGTGTGGCCCCAAAACAAAAACAAAACAAACAAAAAAGAAGGGCTGGGGGCCCCAGAGAGATAGCACAGCAGGCGTTTGCCTTGCAATAAGGTGGTTGGTTCCAATCCCGGTGTCCCATATGGTCCCCCATGCCTGCCAGGAACAATTTCTGAGCAGATAGCCAGGAATAACCCTGAGCACTGCCGGGAGTGATCCCCAAACAAAAAACAAACAAACAAAAAAAGGGCTGGAAAGATAGCACAGTGGAAGGGCATTTGCCTTGCATGCAGCCAACCCTGGACGAATCAGGGTTCAATTCTCATCATTCCACCTGGTCCCCTGGGCCTGCTAGAAGCGACTTCAGAGCCTGGTGGAATCCCTGAATGTCACAAGGTTTCACTGGCCTTGGGCTGGGTAGATTTAATGGAAGGGGACTTTAACTCCTAGGGGGATACCCAGAAGGCAGGACAAGTTCAAACCAGGTGGGTGAGGCTGGGGAAATATGCTGAGAGAAATTCAAATTCAAGAACTGGTTAGAACTCCATTCTCTGCACAGTCCCCTAGACCTCACCCTGATCCCCACTTCCTTGGGGTGAAGAGTTGGAAGATCAGATTGACAAAATGGACAGTGGCATTCCTTTAACTTAGCCAGGCAGAGACAAAGGTCATTTCACCTTCTTCCAGTCTCCCAACTGCAGCAGAGGATCTCGCCAGTGCTTTTCCTTCTCAGCTCCCTGTGGAAGGGGCTCACAGGCCTGGTGTTCCACAGTTGTTCATCTTAACTGCCAGGTCTTTCCGGAAAGCAGAAGAAACTGGAGATGGAGGGTTCATTTTATGCTGGAAAGCCCTCTCCCTCCTACCATACCCTTACCTTCCTCTCCTGTCCTCTCACCTGCCATGGTAAGGGCCGCCCATGCTGGAGCAGTAGAGGTGACCTAGGCGACCCTTCCTTCACACTGTACTGCAGAGGGCTGCCCACACAGCCCCCCCCCCCCAAATCCTGCAGAGGATGGGGGAAAGAAAACCAAAGCATTCTCTTGTCGCCGCGGCAACCATAAAACCCCCCAGCTAAATCCATCTTGTGAGCTCACCACCCCATTAAGATGCAGGGCCAGGCTCTGCGCCAGCCCAGCCACATTCATTTGTGCGAATAAAGGTGCAGGGGGGAGGGGAGCGGGCTCTGGAGGGACGGGAATGGCGAGAAGAGGTTATTTACACCACCGTCCTGACCTTCTGGAGCACCACTGGCTCCGATAAATAACCCGCTCAGCACCATTTCAGAGCTGGGGTGGGAGGTGCAGGAAGGGAGCTGGGGCTGGAGGGGAGCCCCCACGCAGGTGCGCAGTCTCTGGGTTACTAATGGCGAGGCTGGAACAGGCAGCTGGCTTTGGGGGTGGTGGGGGGAGAATGCGGTTCCCTGGGACTCCCACTGAGAAAATACCATCCCCACTCCACCCCTGGCGCCAATTTCCAGGCGAGGGGACGGAGAGATGCCAAGGAGGCAAACAGTCCCGTAAATTAGGGGTGTGGGGGGGATGCTTGGGGAGTCTCTGAGGTAGGAAGGAAGAAATATTGTAAGATGGGGAGTGGGGGGCAGGGGGGTGTTAGAAGAATAGAAGCGGCTGCCAAAAAAAAAAAGAGGAAGAGGAACAGAAACATCACACAAAGGCAGTTTGCAAAAAGAAATGTTTTATTCTTTTATGCACAGAACAGTAATAGGAAGGGGGCAATCTCCTGACTCCATACCTCTTTTATACAAAAATGTTCCCTCAAAATATGCCCGCTCTTCACCCCACTTCAGCTACAGAACTGGAAATTTGTGGGTGAGGATGAATGCTAAAGTCTCAGGAAAGTTGGGGGGGGGTTGAGTTTTGGGTCAAGGGGAATTGAAGAAAGCCTAGATTAAGTATTCCATTTTTCATCTATTTGGGGAAATACAAGTCCCCAAGATTTTTTAAAGAAAGACACCTAACCTCTCTTATCAACCTAGGGAGAAGGGCCCACGCTGAGGCAGCTTGGAGAAACTGCCAGCTGGGAGAACTTCAGCAGTAGAAACTGCAGGCCCAGGGCCTGTGAACTTTTGGAGAACAGTGGGGCCTAAAGGCCCCAGAGGCCAAAGTCATAAATTCCAGCCTCTCCCAGTTCTAAGCAGAAACTCTCCTTCTAAAGACTAGAATGGAGCTTCAGTTTGGGGACTAGCTTGGCTCCAGGACACAGAGGCAAGTCAGGCAAAGAGCCCACAGGTAGTCAAGGTGGGAGAGAAGGCGGCCATTAAGAGACAGGCACTCCCACCACCAATTCCCTGCAGTTTTGAAGCTATAAACCAGGACCAGGGTAAAGAAAACAGCTGCAACTGAAATCCAGAACTTGTATAAGCCTTCTCCAGTAACATTTAAATCACTGCTCCCTCCACTCTGTCCCTTGCCTATAGGCTGTTCCCAATCTCTTTTCTCTGAGGGAGCAGAAAGGAGGAATGGGAGAAAATAATGAGGCCAGTTAAGTGGCGCTGCAGCTGAGACTACCTCTACCTTCCCCCACCCCACTTTCTGGAGAGAAGAATTCTCCCTCCCTGGGCTGGACAGACATATGGGCTGCTGGGATGAAGGCTGGGTAAAGGCAGAGGGAGGAAAACACTCAGCACATTCTTTCTCTTGCTTTGATCTGAATTGTAGCTGCAACTAAGGGCACAGACGCTGAGGAGTAAGTGAGGAGTAAATTCAGGGGTAGGAGAGCTTGGGAGCATAATCCAGTCTAAAAGCAGAGGGTGCCTCCTTGCCCCCAAGACTAAACCAGCCTGGCTGGAGTTCTACTCCCAGAAAAAAAAAAAAAACAGAGGGAAGGAACAGGAAGCACAAACAAGCTGGGGAAAAATATCACCATAGACAAAATGGGGAGATCTAGGATCCCTTGTGATCCCCAAGATGACCCTGAGAGCATCGACTGGGGGCCTGGATGAGAAGTCACAGCAGACATGTGGCCTGTTGGGAGGCCGTGAGGAGCCAGGAACGGGGCGTGTTCACCGAAGCAGCGACCACTTGATTTGTTCTTTGGCCGATTGCAGCACCTGTAGGGTAAAGGGCCATGTGAGGGCTCTGGAAACAAGGCTGAGACCCAGGCACTCCTCCTCAGGCCTGGGAAGAAGGGCAAAGAGAAAATCCCCATGGGAAGAAGTTCTCTAAGGCCCTAGAAAATTCCCCCCAAGTTAAAATATACTAGGGTAGGGGTATGAAGAGAGAAGATGTATACCTGGGAAGAAAGAAAGAAAAACAGAATAAACTCGGTGTTACTGGGCATATATTTCAAGGAGGCATACACATCCAGATAGACTTGTTGATGATTCTAGCTGGGTAGGAAACAGACTTTCTTCCTTGCCCCCCCTGAGCCCCACAACAGGAAGACAATCTATCTGCAAAGTAGCAGGATGGAGCTACACACACTGCCTCTCCTGGAATATGCATTTCCAGCTCAGTCCTCATTTGAATAATAAGAGAACGAGAGTGTGCGTGTGCATACAGACCATCTGCTTAAGGCAAGCCTCTGCTGGAGAATAAATCACTGAGCGAGGCACCAGGCAGGGAGGGTTTGAAGGGTACAGAGCTAGACTCATGTCCAACCTCACAGGAGAGGGAGTTGGGGTGAGTGAGGAACATGAACCCCAATTCTCTGGAGTGAGGGGGAGGCTGAGGAGAAATGTCTTCAGTCACTGGTCTCTTTCAGTTTAGAGAGTTCGGGTAGAAAGCTAGTTTAGTCTCTACAAGGAGGAAGGGAGAGAGCCATACCTGAGACACTGTCTGCTCCGTGAGGGGGACATCCTCGCCCTGGGGCACAGAGAGAAAAACATTCAGAATGGACAGAGCTGCAGGAAGACACCACTCAAGTGTGCAGATAGAAATGGAAAAACGGGAGGTGGTCCTTTAAAATGAAGCCAAGCCAATGAGGCCCTCCATGACTCAGTCCCTTCTGGATACTCTGATTGACCTTCAGGTGGCCAGAGGGACTGTGACCCCCAAAAAGGGTGATTTCATCCATCCTCTGTTTTATGGCAGGAGAACTTCCAAAAGATTAATTTCATTCCAAGTAATAAACAAGTTATCAGAGCCTCAACTTGGGTGTAGGGGACCTGATTCCCTTGCCAGAGAAGACCTTCCCTGAATATCAATATCACTAGGGGAAGGATGAGGGGGAACCAGGGGTAGTTTAATGGATCCCGCAAGGCCTGATGGGTAACGACAGCATGTTAATTTGAAGAAATAAACTGCTGCAACAGCAGCTTGAGAAGGGGAAGGAGGGAGTTAGGGGTGTGGGCGGGGGAACCCTCTCACTTGCCACATAGACATATGTTAGAGGAGAAGATTAAACTATGCAAATGGAGCCCAAGGCAGTTAAGGGAGAAGATTTCCCATTACCCGGCACTGTCAGTCTTCACTCTGTGGAGGTCAGAGCCAGGACAGTCTGGGAATGCTCACATGTCTCTGCACCCTTCTAACTCGCTCTCTGTACCCATCATCTCCCCAGCGCTGACTCAGAGCCTGCTTAGAGGAACCTTTCTGATATCACAAGCACCTAAGAGGACCAAGAGGCCAGCAAGTGAGCACTTCTTGATACAAAGGAGATTTATTTATTTATTTATTTTTGCTTTGGGTCCACACCCATCAGTGCTCAGGGACCATTCCTGGTGGCGCTATTATTTATCCAACCCTGAGATTCTTACAAAAGATGAGAAAAGACATCAAGAACCTCTGCTAGGCCAAGGGGATCCATTCTCAAAAGGAAGAATAGAATAAGCAAACCTTGGAGGCCAGAAAAATTGTACAGTAGACAGGGCATTTGCCTTGAAACTTGGTCATCCCAAGTTTCACCCCTGCACCCCTCTGTCTGCTGGGGGTGCCTAAAAACCAAAGAAACAAAAACAAAGAATAATCGAACCTCAAGTTCTGAAGCTTCGTGATTAAAGACTCTTTCACTCATTGCTCATTGACTCAGTAGGTATGGATGAAATCTGCAGACTACATGCAGTGCCCAGTACTGGCTCAGAGGCAGATCTGCATTCCTCTGCCTCCCTTCTTTAGGACAATGAAACTTTATAGGATGGAAACGGCTGTGTACATTTTTTGAGCCTGGACCATTTGTAACAGTCGGAGAGTGGATGGGCAAGGGCTGGGGTTTGAGGGGCACACTCTTGCTTACCCTTAATGCCACCCGGTGTACCACTTGCTGGGGATCACTCTCTAGGATCACCCTACAAAAAAAGAACAGGTCCCATTTAAAAGGAGAACACTGACCACTCAGCCCACTTGCCTCAGAACAGGGCAGTTCCCCACCCCTCACCCCAGGTCCAGGGAAGTGCAGGCAACTCAAAGGACTCACCCTCCATCTACAATTTCATCCACAGCCAAGAAGAGCCCCTCCATGTTTTCCAGCAGAGCTCGCTTTTCTACATTTTTCCTGAGTTCCCAAGAGAAGAGAAAAAACAGCAGTTTGAAAAAAAAAAGTTTGAAAGGAAGCCGAGGACATTATCTGAGCTTTGGATACTAAACTAGACCAATAAATATCTCCACCAACCAGATGGAGAAGTAACTTTGGCAAATAAGAGCTTTTGTAGTTAGTAAGCATCAGATTCTATCCTACTCTAACTTCCTGTATAAGGCTCAAGCATAACAAAGAAGAAAATTTCAAAACAATAGTCATTCTAGTCAATCTTGGACAATTCAAGGATCAATCATCCAGAGCTATTTTTCTTCCCAACCTGCCATACCGCTGTGTGTGACAAAGCTCATAAGCCCTAACATCAGTGTGTAGAAAAGAGAAAACAAACTGAGCTGGGGCTCAGTCTGGAGGGGAGGGGAGAAGACATGCTCTCGGCACTCCAAGCTCTGGAGAATCTTCTAAGCCAGACTTGGTGCCTCCAACTCCCAACCCCCAACCTTCACCAACTCTGTTCTGGCCTTGAAAAGAAGCCTGAGCAGGGGCTGGGAGCAGTCAGGACCCACATCAACCAGCCTCAAATCCGGTGGTTGGGCCATGTGGTCACTCACATCCGTCAGTTTGGCTTTCACTGGATCACTGAAATGAAGTCTATTCATTCACCTGGCTAAGAAATAAATCATCCCCTTCCTGAGGAAACCTGAGCCATTCCCCCTGCTGCTTTCTTGGGGCTGAGAGGCCTGCTGTTCTGCTCTGGATGGCTGTCTGTGCTGGTTCACTTGGGAGCTGCTAGGGAAACGAAGTTCAGAGCCCAGCATGTTTTCAGAAAAAGTATCTCATCTCTCTTCTCCTGCCCATCTACCCAGGGAACAGCAGGCTTGTGAGGAAGATTGAGGGGAGGAAGAGAGTAAATGTCTGCACATTCTCTCTGTTCTGCAGAAGGGCAAAACCGGGGCTAGAATTACAAAATTAAAAGCATGACCTCCACACCATGATGTTCCATCCGGAACATGCTCCTAGGGCCTGCTTTTTACCTTCCTCTTATGCAAAGAATGAAACTCGAGCAAGTCCCTAAGTGTGCTTAGAACTTAGGCAGAGCCACCAGAAAGGGGTTACCTCCCAATCCCCTTCCTTAAAAGAATTCTGGAGTGGGTAGGGACAGGGACACAGCAGCCATCCCATTCTCCCTCAACAGGATCTAGCCTACACAGCTTCTTAGATTAAGTCGACTCCCTTGAGCCTCTAGCGATTCCTGACCAATCCCCGGGCTTGAAGGAGAGTGACTTTTTTTTCTTCTAAACAGATGTCAGAAATGGCCTACTCACCTCAGCATCTGGCTCAGTGAGTCAAAGAGGCAGTTCAGAACAGCCATGAGCATCAGCTGTTGGGAGACAGAAAAAGCAAGATAAGGTTCAAGGTCCTGAAAGCAACTATTTGAAAATAAAACCCTGCAACTCGTTAAACATCAAAGAAACAGGCTTAGAAATAAAAAAAAATCTAAAACAAAGACAGGGGCTATAGAGATAGTACAGCAGGTAAACCTTACACGTATATGGCCAACCTGGGTTTGATCCCCAGCATACCATAAAGTCTCCCCTGAGCCCCACCAGGATTCCTGAGTGCGGTCTAGAGTAATCCTTGAACACCACTGAGTGTGGCAAAAAATAAAAAAGACAAAAGACTGAACCCAAAGACAGGGACTGTCACAAAGAACCAAACCCTTAAGGTCAAAGTGAGCACAAGCAAGAAGAGGACCCAAGGTTTAAATTCTGCATCACAATCCACAACCTGAGGGCTCTCCTTGCTGGACTGTTCAAGCAGGCATTTTCTACTCTGGTCCAGCATGTCTTGACCAACTAGTTTTGGGGGGGTGGGGATCACACATGGCAGCACTCAGGAGTACTCCTCCTTCTATGCTCAGAAATCACTCCTGGCAGGCTCAGGGGACCATATGGGATGCTGGGATTCGAACCACGACCTTCGGCATGCAAGACAAACACCTTAAGTCCATGCTATCTTTTCGGCCCCTTTACCAACTATTTGAGTGTTAGCCGAGGTCCTGGGCAGAAAAGTTACTAACTAAGCCCTGAGTGAAGGAGTTAATGGAAGGGGGACAGACTTTGGATTAGACAAATCTAGAATGAAACCACACCTGAGCCTTTTTCTTGGCGGGGGTGGGGGCTGGGGGGACGTCGACAGGATATACCAGGCAGTGCTCAGGGGTTACTCCTGACTGTGTAGTCAGGAATCACTCCTGATGGCGTTTAGGGGACAATATGGGTGCTAGGGATTGAACCCAGGTCAGCTGCATGCAAGGCAAATGTCTTACCCACTGTACTATTGCCCCAGCCCAGGTGAGCCATTCTTAAATGTGTTATTCTGGGAAAATTATTGGGTCAAATTATAAAAAAATCTCCCTTTCATAGTTCAATAGTGGTCAGATATAAGTTCACATGGCTACTAATGATTCAGTTTCCCTCTCTGTAAGGTAAAGTTCATATGTGTACTGTAGATTTAAAAAGCAAGTATTTTACAAATGCCTTATAGTAATAAAAGCTCAGTAAGAGTTCTACTTCAAATTATGAGGGGGCTTCTTTTTACTTATCTACTCTCTTTAGAAGTTGCTACCTGGGGGCCGAAGTGATAGCACAGCGGTAGGGCATTTGCCTTGCACACGGCCAACCTAGGATAGATCCAAGTTCTATCCCTGGCTATCATATGGTTCCCCCCACCCCCGCCTGCCCAGAGTAATTTCTGAGTGCAGAGCCAGGAGTAAGTGACCCCTGAATGCTACTGGATGTACCCCCAAAACAAAAACAAACAAAAAAAAACAGAAGTTGCTACCTCAAGCAGTTTCTTTTTTTTTTTTTTTTTGGTTTTTGGGCCACACCCAGTGACGCTCAGGGGTTACTCCTGGCTATGCGCTCAGAAGTCACTCCTGGCTTGGGGGACCATATGGGAACCGGGGGATCGAACCGCGGTCTCTCCTAGGCAGCGCAAGGAAGGCAGGCACCTTACCTCCAGCGCCACCGCCCGGCCCCTCAAGCAGTTTCTTGTGTAAATAGAAAGTAGATTAGGATTAACCCTAGTTTTCTCAAAAGAACCATTCAAAATGTGTGAGTTAAACCTCACCCAGAATGTTGGCTAATTTTTCCAGTCAGGTGTGGACCTGCTAAGAAAATAATCCGTCAGCCCTAACCACACCTTAGAAATCCATCTAAGAGGGCCAGAGTGGTAGCACAGTGGTAGTGCGTTTGCTCTGCACATGGCTGACCCAAGACAGACATCGGTTCGATCCACTGGCATCCCATATGGTCCGCCAAGCCAGGATCGATTTCTGAGCACAGAGCCAGGAGTAACCCCTGAGCGCAACTTGGTGTGGCTCAACCCCCGCCCCCCCCCACACACACAAAAAGAAATC
>PVKC010027603.1:0-15721 GCA_004027635.1 Crocidura indochinensis | reverse complement strand
GCTCAGGGGTTACTCCTGGCTATTCGCTCAGAAGTCGCTCCTGGCAGGCACGGGGAACCATATGGAGAGAATAATTTTTTAACTTAATTAGTTATTCAACTCAATTAGTTATTCTCACATTTGACATGGTCAATAAGAAAACAAGATCCACAATGAGATATTTATGACATTAGACAGATATAGAGATTGAACATCAGCAGCTTGAAAATAATCCAACTCAGCCCTTTCCTCTCACATGTCTAGGAAGAAAAAGGCAACACAGTTCTTTGGTAGTTGAATATTGTTGAATATGCTCCCTATTGCTCCCTTTTCTGATACCATGAATTGAAAAGACTGCTAGTTCCCGTCACTGATTATATATGTTTATAATATTTATTCTAAATACTTTGATTTTACCTGTTCTATAAAAAGACTAAAGAAGTTCTTCCAAGTAAAAATCAAAAATCTTTTTTTTTTGGTATTTTTTGTATGTATATTTTTGGTATGACTCTGGAGGTTTACATTTTATTTCTATGTTTTTTTTGGAGGGAAAATATGGGAAACCGGGGGATCGAACCTTGGTCCGTCCTAGGCTAGCGCAGGCAAGGCAGGCACCTTACCTCCAGCGCCACCGTCTGGCTCCCTTATTTCTAAGTGTTTTTGGTGACTTTAAGCACATGGTTGGGGTCTATAGGAATCAGTAGATTGAAGCTTTTATCAGTCATTTTCTAAGCTTGAGTACACAGATGTTGTAAGTTCAATTGAAGTAAAAAAATGTGCTGAGCTTCCAGGTGTCAGAATAACCCATTAATGTATCAAACCAAAATTAAAGTGAGAGCCCAATGACTTTCTTCTATGGTGTGCCCCAGAGAAGATGCTGTATCTTCTACACCACCATGACTATGGGTAAACACATCAGTAGAGGATCAGGTGGGTCAGATAATAATGCCCCAAGTAAAGAATTTGTTGTTGTTGTGTTTGTTTTTGCACCACACCCGATGGTGCTCACATTTCATTTCTAGTTTTGCACTCAGAGATTACCTTGATATTCTTCAGGGAATATATAGGGTAATGAGGACCAAATTTGGGTTGGCTGTGTGCAAGGCAAGTGCCCCACCATGGTACTATTTTTCTGGTCCCAAAAGATTTTGTGTTTAGCCTATCATTTATTATAGTATCTCAGGCAAGAAAAAGCAGGAGTAGAAAAGTCCTGAGTACTGAATTAAATATCTGCTTCAAGTTTTGCCTTCTATACCCCAAAGATCCTGCCAAAACCTCAGATAGTTCAGGGGCTAGGAATGTGGAATTTAAAGAGCTAACCAGTGGGAGATGTCTAAGTCATTGACTGCACCCCTTCTCAGAACTGGCCCAGCTGTGAACATTGTATAGTGTTTTGAGAGCAGCTTTGTGTGTGAGTTCCACTACAGATAAACTTGGCTAACTAGCATGAGACCTTGGGTTTTCAAAAGGGAGCAATATTGGGGGTTGGAGAGATAGCTTGGAGGTAAGGTGTTTTCCTTGCATGCAGAAGGATGGTGGTTCAAATCCCGGTATCCTATATGGTCCCCTGAGCCTGCCAGGAGCGATTTCTGAGCGTAGAGCCAGGAATAACCCCTGAACGCTGCTCGGTATGACCAAAAACAAAACAAAACAAAAAAAAAGGAGCAAGATATCTCAATGTTTAAGGGTGCATATAACCACTTTTTTAATATCAGGACACTGTTGAATTCTGTGGGGAGAAGTTAGCAACTTATGCTGTGTTTTGATGCCACAATCATTTATGATCAAAGTTTACTAATGGTTCTGTGTTCAGAGATTACTCTTAACAGGCTCAGGGAACCATAAGCCAGTTTGGTATGTACAAGGCAAAAACACCCACTGTATTCTCTTTAGTCCCAAGAAGGTAGTAAATTGAGTCCTAATTCTTCCATGATCATTTGACAACCTTGTGATGAGAAAGAAAAAAAAAAACAATCCTCAAGGATTAAACTCACAAATAATGCTTTATTGCTTTAATAGAGACAACACAGGTCTCAAAATTAAGAAAAAACTTGAAACCATGAAAATATCTAATGACTGCTAATAATATGCTGTAAAGTACATAGGCAGTTTCATAATTTACTATTAGCCAATATTTACTCAATGTTTGCTATGTAACTGTAGTCTGAGTGCTCATCAATTTCTATAAGAGATGAAAATGTCAACCTTTCTCATAGCTATTAACAGGGGAGATGAGTATTACTTAAAGACACAAAATAAATTTCCCAGTATGATAGAATATAAAAAGTGCAATGAAAGGCCAAAAGGTTACCAATGAAACACAAAAAGTCTAACAGGATAAGAGAGCAGGGTTTTGTTGGAAGAAAAAAATGTTAATGGGGATCAGAGGAATGAAGAATGCAGCATAATCATCCTATCAGCCAAAAATCCTCTCAATGTCCGATTTCTGTTTATTTTGGACTAAACTAACTAAGCTCACCAAGACCCATGTTCATACTCAAAAATCTTGATGACTCTCCTTTTCTCAAAGGACAATGTCTAAGTTCCTTCTGCTGATAATCTCTCTTCACAATCCTTAGCATTTCTCCTCAACTCTTTCATACTGCAGCAATCTAGACTATTGGAAGTATTTGGCTACATTATTAAGTAACCCTTATTCCAATTATGCTCTGTTGCTTTTCTCTTTTCCTTAGTTTTACTTTTAACTTTCTACCCACTGTCGCAGTTAAGTTGAAGTGCACTTAGAGAAATACTACACTAACAACTATCATGATAATGTTAATGAGTGAGAGAAGTAGAATGCCTGTCTCAAGTACAGACAGGGTTGGAGGAGGAGGGAGATGGGGGACATTGATGATGGGAATGTTGCAGTGGTAAAGGGGAGTATTTTCTTTTTATGACTAGAACCCAAATACAATCATGTTTGTAATCATAGTGCTTAAATAAAGATACTATTTTAAAAAAGAAATATTTTCTCCCAACAAGTCTTCCTAGCTCTTCTTCTCTAACACCAACAGTACCAAATGCCTTGAATATCACTAAAGAGAAATAATGATCATTAAAAAAATTCATTTTAGTGTGTGTTGAACCACACCCAACTGTGCTCAGGGATTACTTCTGATTCTGCACTCAGGGATAATTCTTGGCCATGCTTAGGGTTCTTATGTGATGCTGGTGATCAAAGCTAAGTCAGCTAGGTACAAGGCAAGTGCTTAACCTATTGTATTAACTCTTAGGTCCCAAATATTTTATTTTTAACTGGATTGTAAGCTTTAAAGTCAAGAACCTTTTCCTGAATATCCCCACATTGTTCAGTACAGTGCTTTGCAAAAGTTATTTGAAGTAGTTGTGTTTCTTGATACTTTGAAAATATAAAGGCAAGAAGTATATATGAGTGGATTGCCAGCTGTGTCTCTAATAATCTATATTAGTTAAAGAAAGGAGAAAGAATTCAAAAAAGAAAGAAAGTCATGGTGGGTTCAGCATGTTCAAAATTCTGAGCAGTTAGTGCACTGAAAAAAACTGCAAGATATGGCATGGTGTCATCTAAAACTGTGATTCCAGTTAAAGTATTTATAAATCAGAAAGAAGTTCTATATTTTATTAATGTTGCAGACTGAATATTGATCACAATAAATGCTTGAAATGGATAAAAGTTTTATAACTGTATTTTGAATTTTTCTTGAAGATATAGCAATACATTAAAATACATTTACAATATAGTACAATATTATTTGCATAGTATGTGCAATCTCAGAATGGAATGTTTTCTTTGGGCACTTTTACTTGCAACGAAATTAATTTTTTTTTGAATTATTTCCTGGGCCACTTTTACTTCAGTCCAAATCTCACCTGGAGAGACATGCAGCACTTGGTTGTGTGGACCTCTGAATATGATCCACTGGCTAATAACCCTGGATGGAAAAAGAATGGAGCAGGACTGATGGTGAACAGTCGATTTGGATTTGGGTTGTTAAATGCCAAAGCACTAGTGGATTTAGCTGACCCCCAAACCTGGAACAGTGTACCTGAGAAAAAAGAGTGTGTTGTGAAGGACAATTACTTTCAACCCAAGTAAGTGTCTTCAGGAAAATCATATATATTGTGACTATTGTACTATTAACTTTGATGCTTTTCATGATGCATATTTTGTTCTCATCTTGTCTCTTGTAGAAGGTGGCTTTGTCCAAGGTGCACTAAAAATATTTATTTTTTTAATATTTTAAATAATTAAATATTTAATTTAAATAATTTAATAACCAAATTTATTTAATATTAAATTTGAGTGTTAAATTTATTTTTAAATATTAAAAATTAAATATTATTTATATTTATTAATTAAAATAAATAAGAGATTAAAACCTATAAATTTGAGGGTCAGAGGGATAGCATGGAGGTAAGGCATTTGCCTTCCATGCAGAAGGGTGGTGGTTAGAATCCCAGCATCCCATATGGCCCCCTGAGCCTGCCAGGAACACTTTCTGAGTGTGGAGCGCTGCCGGATGTGACCCAAAAAGAACAAACCAAAACAAAAAAAACCTATAAATTTGTTTGAAGCAAAGTACAGTGTACAGCTTGCATGCAAGGCATATACCTGACTTGAGTTCAATCCCCATCATGACATATGGTCCCCTATCCCAGCCAGGAGTGATCCCCGAGTGCAGAGCTAGGAAGAAGCCCTGAGGATTGTCAGTTGTGTCACAGAAACAGGGGGGTGTTCTTTACATGACTGAAACCCAACCACAATCATGTTTACAATCAAGGTGTTTAAATAAAATATTATTTAAAAAAGCACAATGAGGTATCATCTCATGCAACAAAGACTGGCACACATCATAAAAAATAAGAACAACCAGTGCTGCTGTGGATGTGTGAAGAAAGGAACTTTCATTGATTGCTGGTAGGAATGCTGTCTAGTGAAACCTCTGGAAAATAATATGGATATTCCTTAAAAAATTGGAATTTGATTGATCTCATATGATTGATAGATTGATCTCATATGATCTCATTGATCTCATATGATCAACTAAACCACTCCTAGAGATATACCCTAGGAACACAGAAACACAATACAAAAATGCCCTCTAAATGTCTATGTTCATTGTAGCACTATTTACAATAGCCAGAGTCTGGAAACAACCCAGGTGCCTGACAAGAGATGAGTGGCTAAAGAAACTATAATACATCTGCACAATGGAATACTAAACAACTATTAAGAAAAAAGGAGTTATGAAATTTGTCTATTCATGGATGGACATGCTGAATAAAATGACTCAGAGGAAAAAAGATAGACAAAGAATAGCCTCACTTATCTGTAGGAGTTAAGAAAAATAAAAGATAGCATGATAATAAAACCCAGAGACAATAGAGATACCAGCAGAAGTACCACCCTTCTGCTTACCACAAAGAATGGTAGGTGCAGTAAGAGAAATAACTGCACTTATAACTACCATGATAGTGAGATGATAGATAGTAACAATGATAGTGAGAGATAGAAATAGAATGCCTGTCCTAAAGACAGGGGTATGGAAAGGAGGGAAATGAGAAATATTGTTGGAGGGAAAGTTGCACTGTGAAGGTTGGTGTCATTTAATGACTGAAACAAAACTATGAACATGTTTATAAATACGGTGCTAACTAATGGAATTATTTTTAAAAAATAATATATGCAAATTATGCAAATCATTGCTATATTTCTTTAATCCTTTTTTATGAGAGAAATCATTCTGTATCTGTCCTTTTTATTCTGATAGACTACATTCAGCATAACCTTTAGTTCCATCCATATTACTGCAATAAAAAATGTCATTAAGACCCTATTGCTAGTTATTTTGGGGAAATATCCAGAGTAGGTTTGATATACATTATTTTTAATTCTTGGAGGAAGCATATGCTGTGTTTTCATAGTGTCTCCTACCCATCAATGTGAAACATTTTAGTTTCTCCATGTCCTGACTAGTACTTGTCCTTATTTAAAATAATAGATTATTATCATCTAGCAGATGTTTTGATTTCTGGTTATGATTTACATTTCTCTGCTAAATGGTATTCATTAATGTTGATCATTTAAAAATATTTAGTCATTTATATGTTCTCTTTTATGAATTGTTTACTTCTGTCCTTAGTTTATAAACTAATAATTTGTGAGGAGTTGCTATTAACTTACAGGAGTGTCTATATATTTATTGGGTACTTGGTTGCAGATATTTTTCCCATTCTATCTATAATTTGTCCATTTTAACTTGTTGGGGCTTTTTCTCTTTGCTATACAGAAATCGTTTAGCTTGATATAGAGTAGATAGATGATAGATGGAGATGCACTTCTTGTTTTTCTTGTTTTTGTTCACACTTTTGCTTATATATAGGTAAAATTATTTCCAAGATTGTTATGCATCAAATATTTGAATTCATGTCTTGCTGATTCATGATGAAAATTTATTCTTATGTTTTTTTCTAAGATTTTGAAAATTTTAGAATTTAAGTAAATTCTGATTTACAATTGACTTTTATATACAGTACTCCTTTAATCATTTTGCATAGTTTCCCCCCATTCTTTGCTGAGGAAATTACCCTTTCCCCATTGAATATTCTTGGGATTCTTAGCAAATATCAGTTGATTTATATATATGAATTTGTTATTTGTTCCATTGATCCTGTTTGAAATCACAAAAATATGATGCCTTCAACTTTCTTTGTTTCTTCACCTTACTTCCTCCCCCCAAGGATTGATTTGGTGATTCTTCTGTGTTTATATAAAAATGATAGAATTATAGAATTGATTCTTCTATGTATATAAAGATCTTACTATTTTCTGTACATTGAAATTATTTACATAAATCCTGAAATGTATTATGCTTATATTTGGGAGAGATGACATGCTTATTTGTCAACCTATTCAGCATCCATGTGCATCTATTTACATAAAATGCAAAGGAGAGGTCCATCCTATTCAGTGATGATTTATTAATGTATTTAGGGCCCTGAAAGCCAATGGAGAAGTTATCATCGAAATTCCAACAAGAGCTTGTGAAGGACAAGAAAATGCTATCAAGTCTCTAGAACATGTGCAAGTTGAAGCAACCATTGAATACTCCCGAAGAGGAGACCTTCATGTAACTCTCACTTCTGCTGCGGGCAAGTTCTTTAACTTCAGAAATTATCTCTAACCTTTTAGTTTAAAAATGTTCATTTTTGATGATTGAATGATTTCAAATCTATGAGTCTCTTAATAGATCATAGCAAACCTTAAAAATGCTTCATTTTCCCATTGTCAGAACTCTATTCTCTGCTCTGTTTCACTGCTCTTTACACAGGCAGAGGATGAGATAGAGGCAAATAATAAACATTCCACACTTCATATTTCTAACCCTATATCTTCTCCCAGGTCACCGATGGATTATCCCTTTCTTTTAGATAACACTCTAGCATAAGTGCAATTAATTGATTAGTGAAACTAACAGATACATTAGACACATTCATGACTCCTCTGGAAATTGGGGGTTCTGATCCATGTCACATGGCTGGGAGAATGGATGAATGCCTCATAATGATAAGCTGTGCTGTGGGACAATCCTCTCTGAAGTTGTACTAAGTCAAATAAAGTGCAGATAGGGTAATGGGGATAAAGTGTGCGAGCAGTAAGCTACGTTTCCAACAGAAGACACTGTCCCAATACTCCCTCATGCTTCAGCAATAGTCAACTAATTACATGCAGATTAGTGAATGTATAAATAAAAGGAGAGATCCGTAGAAGCACCTTCCAATTACGTAGTTATATTTCCTGGATATCTTGCAAGTGGCCTGCAACATTGATGAAATTCTTTTTCACTGATGCAGTTTATTTGAGCCTTTTACTTAGAAAGTTCTACAATTCATTGATCTGTTAAAGACATAAATCGAGAAATTTAGAGTTACTCAAACTAGTAGTAGAAAGTAAGATATAGTAGGAAGTGTCAAGAAAAATTTTAATATTTAAACTAGATTATGGACTCAATCACACAATATATTTTCAAGATTTAGTCTCAATTTTTTAAATGAAGTTTTACTAAAATGTATGCTTTTTACTCTTTCTTTTGTTTGTTTGTTTTGGTTTTTGGGTCACACCTGGTGATGCTCAGGGGTTACTCCTGGCTATGCGCTCAGAAGTTGCTCCTGGCAGGCACGGGGGACCACATGGGGAACCTGGGAATCGAACCGCGGTCCATCCTAGGTTAGCACAGCCAAGGCAGGGACCTTATCTCCAGCGCCACGGCCCGGCCCCCTTTTTTTTGTTTGTTTGTTTGTTTTGTTTTGTTTTGGGTCACACCCAGCAGTGATAAGGGATTACTCCTGGATCCATGTTCAGAAATCCTCCTGGCAGGCTCGGGACCATATGGGAGCTGGGATTAGAACCAATGACTTTCTGCATGGAAGGCAAATGCCTTACCTCCATGCTATCTCTCCCGCTTCGCTTTTTACTTTTTATGCTTTTTACTCTCTTCTTAAATATAGTTCCTAAATGTCTGGGATGTCATTATTTAAACAATTCTTAGTCAATATACCGTTTCTATTTCTTTTGGAGTCAAACCTGACAAAGTTTATTCAGTGCTTACTCAAGACTTATGCAGAAATCATTCCTGGTTGTTCTCAGAGGACTATATGAGATAATGGGGATCTAATATAGAGCAGCTAAGTGTAATGTCTTACCTGCTGAACCCCCTTAATATATTTTTCAAATTTATTTTCCACAAAATGTATTAATAATTTGTTACATTTCCGGATATTATGAATAAAATCCATTTTTTCTTTGAATGTTTTATTTCTGATTTTATTTCAAAAGAAAATTTAGAGACTAATTTCTCTTAACTTCCAATTTAGATACTAAATTAAATAGTAAAGTGTATTCTACTACAGGCCTCAGAGGACATGTATTAATTTGAGTTTGTTGCATGAAAACAGGAACCAGCACCATTCTCTTGGCTGAAAGAGAGCGGGACTCATCTCCTAACGGCTTTAAGAACTGGGACTTCATGTCTGTTCACACATGGGGAGAGAACCCCATAGGGACTTGGACTTTGAGAATTACAGACATGGTAAGTATGAATGAAGGATGATAAACAAGCTCATTCTTAAACACTCTGAAGTTGTTTGAATTTGGTTTATTACTAATCAGGCCCTAAAGAGCTTTGTTTGTTCTCATGTTGAAGTAATGAAATACACTGTTTTAACAGTTTTAGTATAAGTCACATTATAAGATAGAACGGATGTTTATTTACAATGTGACAAAATTTGGATCACATCCCAGTATTACCATCACAGAAGAACATAACTTAGGCAGTCCTTCATCACATCCTTTATTCACCAAAATAGTTACACATACTTTCTACAGTGGCTATTTAGAAGTAGCTATTTAAGACAACTTTTTGTTGGTTCAGTTATGATACTAACTGAAGAGTGTTACCATTTCTTTCTCAGTTTACTAATACCACTATCTTTTCTAAAATTGTAACTTTATAATCACAAAAAAGACAAAATTTGACACAAAAATCTAAATAGAGCTAAAATACTTAATTTTGCAGAATTTCTATAAGTGAGCACATAAATAAATTGTGTTTCAAGTTGGACACCTGAAGTCAGGAAGTTTTTTAAGAATCAGGACCACAGATTGCTATGTCAAGAAAAACTTTTAAAAAGAGGGGCTAGAGTACCACCTCTCTAATTCCTTCTATCTCTTCTAATAAATACTAACCTCTTTATCCTCTGTGTTGAAGAATTTGTTTTCAGTTTGGTTGTTAATTTTCTTTGGTAATATGTGGATGAAATCATATGACACTTTTCTTTCTTGACATAGGTTATTTCATATAACAAAATGATTTTTAGATTAACTAAATAAATTGTCAATTTTCAAATTAAGATGAATTCAGTGATTTACTTCTTTGTTTAAAGAATTTCAAGTACATATGGTATACTCGTAATTTTCTTTTTTCCCTTTCTTTTGTTTATTTATATTTTTATTTAAGCACCATGGTTACAAACATGGTTGTAGTTGAGTTTTAGCCATAAAACATTACAGCCCCCTTCACCAGCGCAATCATTCTGTCATCAATGCCTCCCTTCTTCCTCCTCCCCCACCCCCTGCCTATCTTGAAGACAGGCATTCTATTTCTCTCATTCACTACCATAGTCGTGATGGTTGTTGGTGTAGTTATTTCTCTAGCTGTACTCACCAATATTGTGGTAGGCTTCATCATGGACTGGTATGTCCAGCCCTCGTCTCTATTGTTTCTGGGTATTATTACTAGATTGTCTTTTATTTTTCTTAAATCCCACACATAAGTGAGACTATTTTGTGACTAACTCTCTCCCTCTGGCTCATTTAACTCAGCATAATAGTCTACATGTCCATTCATGTAAAAGAAAATTTTATGACTTCATTTTTTCCTGACAGCTACATAGTATTCCATTTTCTATATGTACCGCAGTTTTTTTAGTCACTCATCTCTTTTCAGGCATCTGGTTGTTACCAGATTCTGGCTATTATAAATAAAGCTGTAATAAACCTGGACATTCAGAGGGCATTTTTGTATTGTGTTTTGCTGTTCCTAGTGTATATCCCTAGGAGTGGTATTTCTGTTTTATATGGGAACTTAATTTTCAATTTTTTGAGGAATATCCATATTGTTTTCCAGACAGGCTGAATTGACAGTATTTCCACCAGCAGTGAATGAGAGTTCCATTCTCCCAGCCATCCCCACCAGCACTTTTGTTCTTTGGGCATACACATAATTTTCAAATGAGATCTGAACCCTGAAATCCTTTTTTAGATATTTCTAAAGTGTTTGGATGCAAATACATAGACTAAAAACTAAAATGGTATGTGCTTGTTACCTAGTCTGGAAGAATGCAAAATGAAGGCAGAATTGTGAACTGGAAGCTGATCTTGCATGGGACTTCTTCTCAGCCAAAACACATGCAGCAGCCCCGCATGTACACGTCCTACAACACTGTTCAAAATGACAGGAGAGGGGTAGAGAAGATGGTCGACTCAGAGGAGGTATGTCTGACTCTCCAGAACTGTAGTAGACAAGGCAATGAGTAACTCTGCAGATACCTTTCAGGCAGGGAGTGAATCAAACAAGAATGGGAACAAATGAAGCAAGAGTTCATGTTTCACTAAATCAAACTCTATTACTGAAATAGTTACTCTGGAGCTAGGAGAGAGGACAGTGGTCAGGACGAAGCATGACAGGCCCCTGATCCAGTTTCACTCCTTTAGGGGTTTTTGGTCACACCCGGCAGCGCTCAGGGGCTACTCCTGGTTCTTCACTCAGAAATCGCTCCTGGCATTCACCAGGGACCATATGGGATGCCGGGATTCGAACTACCGTCCCTCTGCTTGCAAAGAAAACTCCTTACCTCCATGCTATTTCATCGGCCCCGCAGTTCTACTCTTGACATCATATGATTCCCAAGTATTACTGGGTATATTCCTGGAGGCCTCCAAGCATCACTGAAATGGCCCATGTAGCTTCAACTCTTTGGGCCCTTATTGCTAGCCTATTTGGCTTAAAATCCTAGTAGTGGTTAAAAAAAAAAAAAGAATGGGTGAAGGCATGGAGGTAGAGTGTTTGCCTTGCATGCAGAAGGACGGTGGTTCAAATCCCAGCATCCCGTATGGTCCCTCGAGTCTGCCAGGAGTGATTTATGAGCGTAGAGCCAGGAGTAACCCTGAGCTTCCTGAGCACTGCTTGAGAGTGCTTGGTAGCTCCAACAAGTAAAATAGAAAAAAAGTTATTCTTTTATTCATAATTTTTTTGTGGTTTTTGGGTCACACCCGGCAGTGCTCAGGGATTACTCCTGGCTCTATGCTCAGAAATTGCTCCTGGCAGGCACGGGGGACCATATGGGGCACCAGGATTCGAACCAATGACCTTTTGCATGAAAGGCAAACGCCTTGCCTCCATGCTATCTCCGGGGCCCAATTCATAATTTTTAAAAATAAAAATATTCATAATTTTAAAAATAAATTGAAAGTATTTAATTCCTTAATGCAAATTTCTCCACTTTTGCAAAATCTAGAATAATGACTCTTAATCATGGTGGCATCCACCAAATATTTGTATTGTCTTTTTTTTTAAAGCTTTTTTCATGAACCATAAAATCATAATCCTTATATTTTAGGAAGGATGGGCATTTGTATTTTATTCTTGAAGGAGAAAACTACAAATCAGTGGCCAAATACTGTAGTTATTACCTACATAAATTTTAGCTGACACTTGGGAACCAAAGGAGAGTGGCAGGATCACAATTTCTCCCAATAAACAACTTAATTTCACTCACAGCCAGTCACTCACATCCCTTGATCTCTGCCTTTTAAGGTAGCTGGTCTCTCCCTCATCAGAGTGTAGAAGGCACATTTTCTGAATTGTTCCATCTTCTGCCATCACATATTGGGTTTCAGCTGCTCTATGTAGGTAAACGATCTGAATTTCCCGATGATCTGTGAATGGTATTTTAGAAGATTCAAAGAAGTAGTAGCATTACTTAAGAATATGTGAAGATTAGGGACCTGAGCTATAGCACAGTGATAGGTGTTTGCCTTGCACTCAGTTGACCCAGGAAAAACCCCAGCATCTCATATGGTCTCCCAACCAGAAGCGATTTGTGAGTGCACAGCCAGGAGTAATCCCTGAGTGTCACTGGGTGTGCCCCCCACCCGCCCAAAAAAGAGAATGTGTGAAGGGCCCAAAGAGAGATAACATGGAGGTAGAGTATTTGCCTTGGTTCAAATCCCGGCATCCCATATGGTCCTCCAAGTCTGCCAGGACTGATTTATGAGCATAGAACCAGGAGTAACCCCTGAGTAACCAAAAACCAAACCAAAACAGAACAAAAAGAATGTGTGAAGTGCAAACAGGTCTTATCCTGTTTAGATTTTGTGACAACCTGCCTTTCTTCAATGTCCCAAAATAAGTTGACCTATTGGGTAAATCTTACCTTAAGAAGCATGAATAATAACCTCTGAGAGTGGGTAGGGCTATTGCCTTGCAGGTAGCTTATTTGATAAGACTTCTGCCTTACAGGCACCCAACCAACTCCATTCTGAGAAACCCTTATGGCCTTCAAAGAAAGGAGTGATCCCTAAGCACAGAGCCAGGGATAAACCTCGATCATAGCTGGTGTGATCCAAAAACCAACCAACCAAACAAGCAAACAAAAACACTAATGATTGTAAAAATGTTAAAATAGGGGCCAGAGGGGTTGACGCAAACAGTAGGACCTTTGCCTTGCATGTGCTAACCTAGGAAGGACCGATGTTTGATCCTCCAGCGACCCAAATGATCTCCCAAGCCAGAAGCTCTTTCTGAGTGCATAGCCAGGAGTAACCCCTGTGCATCACCGGATGTGGCCCCAAAACAAACAACAGCAAGAAGAAAAGAAAAACAAGAATGTTAAAATAGCTCCACAGTGATTGATAAACAAAAAGCAGCTTCTCTAATCTTTTGATTCTCCTGTCCTTATTTACCGATCTGTTGGCTCCTTGAATATGAGTCACTAGTTTAATAAAAGTTCCTTTCCAATATGTGAATGTGTAAGTGGGAATGGTAAACTATTTATTTTTCAGTGGATATAAGCCTCTGCAAATTTTATTCTTTTGTCTAGAATTTAGAAAGCAAAAGTAATGGTTTCAAAGAAATTAAATTCTCTGAGCTGAATTCCACTACAGGTAAGATCAGAAAGGATAGGCCCTTAGTAATTTAGTCTTCAGAATCACCAGAAATGAAGGTACCTTTACTCCCTCTTCATATGTACAGTTCAGGCAGATGAAAGAGGTACCACGGGTACATCAGAAAGTAGGCATCAGAAAGTGCTTCAGTTAGTGAGAATCCAAGCCTCCAAACAGTGTTTCAAAGAGTAATTCCTCTGGCTTCTTCAGCTCCAAATAAAGAGAGTTTCTTCTTGTATTGTGTGTTTTAGGAGCAGCCCACAATGGAGTTTCTAAATGAAAACCCACTAACAACCGAAAACCCAAGTGTGGAGGGAAGAAGGAAAGAAATGATGGAGGGAAATGCTTCTGAGGCTATGCTTCGTCTCCTCCAAAGCGCTTTCACCAAAAATCGACAGTCACCAATGGCATCTTCAAGTTCAAAGCTCAGCATCCCTTATGAAAATTTCTATAGAGCCCTGGAAAAGCTAAACAGGCCTTCCCAGCTTAAAGACTCCGAAGACAATCTATATAGTGACTATGTGGATGTTTTCTACAACACAAAACCTTACAAGCACAGAGATGATCGACTGCTGCAAGCTCTGGTGGACATTCTGAGGGATGAAAATAGAAATTAGTGTGTGGTTCTGAGATGGAAATAGTCATGCTGCTTCCTTTCCCTTAGATCTTGCCTGTATCTGAAGTGATTGCTTTTGTCATTGATTCTTACGCATATAATATCTTTGTGGTATCTTTTTTGCTTTTCTCCCTCAGACTGGATATATGGATGCGATGAGTTTAAGTAGTAAATTCACCTTCCAAAATTGATCATAGCTTTTTCCAAATGTGTCTTCCCTGCCTGCATATGTAAAACAGTTAGTTCTTCCTGGAACTACAAGTTCATTACTCATTAGATTTCAAAGCCTCCTAGAGGCCTTTTCATTTCATTTCTGAAAAAAATAATCATAACCTGTCACTAGGTTAATTTGAAAAAGTAATCTGCAAAAAAGGTGAGAAGATTTGTCCCTTCTGCAAGTGGTTATTAGGATTTCAATAAGAAAGGAGGAGTTCAAAATTAGACCAATAGCCTAGGGCATCTTCTACTCCAAGTGCTCTTCCTTTAGGAAGAAAATAGCTGATCATCTGAGGGAGATGGGCTAGTTAGGTCCAGAAATGGACCTTGAAATCTGCACTGTCTCTTGTGAACAATTTAAGAATGTTCTTCATTTTTAATATACCATATGGAGATAGATTTGAAAGTAACTTGACCTGGTCTTCCTTAGTTTTCCTTTTATCTAAAATTGTTCTGATGGTTTTTCTTGTCTATTTCCTTTTTTTTTACATGATGAAATACTGAGAGAACTTACTGTGTCCCTTTCTAGAAAAAAGTTATACTTGGTACTTGACAAATACCCACTTACATTTTTGAATAGTAGTGACAGGAAAATTGCTCAGGCTACAAAGAACTACTGCTATGACCAGAAAATGAGGATAATGTGGCAAAACAATGAGGTTTTGTTTGCTTTTAATTGGATGTACTAGGATACAATTTTTCTGGCTCTTTGATAATTCATCCCTTAAGACCAAAGATATTCCCAGTCTTATATCTAGTAATAGCCAAATTCTCAGCAAATTGCTTCTCAACTTCAACTAAGAGCATAGAAGTTGACGGCTATAGACTGCATTTGACCCT
Source organism: Crocidura indochinensis (assembly GCA_004027635.1). NCBI lineage: Eukaryota > Metazoa > Chordata > Mammalia > Eulipotyphla > Soricidae > Crocidura > Crocidura indochinensis. The sequence continues at coordinate 365 of PVKC010027603.1, read as the reverse complement.
CAGGTAAATTTTGTTTGGCTTATGAAATGTCTCAAAAATATGAATGATTATTAACATATACTTTCTATCATAAAACCAATTTTCAGGCCCATCTTCCCTCCTGGCAACAGTTGGCAAGAGCTGAGTAGCAGCTGGGTAGCTAAACTTGAAGGCCAGGTCCTGTGTTATCCTGAATAAAGTTGCTTAAGGCAATCACCATACTGGTCAGAATTTAATTAGCATTTGATTGTTCCCTTTCCTGTGCTAAAGAAACATGCACAAAATATGGATGCATCAAGGGGAAAGATTGTCCTTTGTTCCTTTCAAGTAGCACATATACAAGAATAAATAATTAAGAGAACTTGCCAATATTTATTAAAGTAAAA
>PVKC010027602.1:0-15710 GCA_004027635.1 Crocidura indochinensis | reverse complement strand
CTAGCGCGGTAAGGCAGGCACCTTACCTTCAGCGCCACCACCCGGCCCCCCCCCCAGAGCATTCTTAAGTTTGATAATTTTATTTAAGAACATTACCTTCCTTTTCTTTAAAACTCTGGACTCCTATAGGATATATATTTATTTTTTCCTCCAATAAAATATCTAAAACTATTTAAATTTTGTTTTGCTACTGTAGTTCAGTAGTAGAAAACTTAACTTTGCATGTTTGAAGACTTGAGTTCAACATCTGGAACCACCAAAAACATACTTATAATAATATAATTTGACTGATTCAATAAAGCAAGCTGATTTAGGTTCTTTTAGAAATAGAAGAGTGAATTTTATAGAATGTCTTAAAATTTTGCTTTTTTATCTTTAGGGAATAAATTAGACTAACTGTATTCTTAGCCTACTTTTATTTTGATATAGTCTCGTATTTATCTAATATCTCACAAATATACGGATATATAAGGATGGAAATGTCTGCTAGTTATTTTTCTCATATATTCTTGTATTAATTTAAAATATTCTTTTCAGTCTCGAAGTGTGGATAAACAACATGCTGTAATCAATTATGATGCTTCTACTGATGAACATCTAGTGAAAGATTTGGGCAGCCTAAATGGGGTAAGAGTTTTTTTTTTTTAACTTTGAGTATTTACTTAATATTATGAAATCATACTACATTTCTTATTTTTATTGTTCATTTACATTTGGCTTTTAAATCTTCATTAGGCATCTATATTGCGCTTTAGAAATCATAGTTTATGGGGCCGCCGAGATAGCATGGAGGTAAGGCTCTTGCCGTGCATGAAGAAGGTCGGCGGTTCGAATCCCAGCATTCTATATGGTCCCCCAAGTCTGCCAGGTGCGATTTCTGAGAGTAGAGCCAGGAGTAACCCCTGAGCACTGCCGGGTGTGACCCAACCTCCCCCCCACAAAAAAAAAGAAATCATAGGTTATATAGGAACCTGTAGGTTGTTTTGACATTTTAATTCATTAAATTAAATTCATTAAATTAAGTTGAGAAAGATTCTTTAAGGAGATGATATTGAAAGTTTGATGTCATGAGTGACTTGAAATTACATATATGTGGAAAAGCTTTGGAAAGCTTTGGCACTTAAAAGGGACAATGTACAGGTTCAAGCTCCACCATTTCATGATCCCAAACCCTGAGATATCCCTGAGCACAGAGACAGGAGTCAGGAGTAAGCCCTGAACATAAGTATGCCCCTGTATCTCCCCCAAAAAAAGGTGGAAAGATGGAAATGTGATTTGAAAATATGATATATATTTTACAGTAATTAGGACATTTGACTTATAGATGACAAACTTAGGTTTGATGCCCCACAGTCCATGTGATCCCCAAAACACTGCTAGGAGTGACCCTGAGGTTAAAACCAGGATTCTGACCCAAAAAGTAAATTTTTTTGTGTGTATTTGGGTCATACCCAGTAGTGCTCATGGGTTACTCCTGACTCTGCGCTCAGAAATAAATATTGGCAGGTTTGGGAGATGATATGGGATCGTAGGGATGAAATCAAATCCAGGTCAGCCACATGCAAGGGAAATGCCCTATCTGCTATGCCAGGGGTCCTCAAACTTTTTAAACAGGGGCCCAGTTCACTGTCCCTCAGATCATTGGAGGGCCAGACTATAGTAAAAACAAAAATTATGAACAAATTCCTATGCACACTGCATACATCTTATTTTGATGTGAAGAAACAAAATGGGAACAAATACAATATGTGGCCCGCGGGCCGTAGTTTGAGGAACTGTCAGCTATGCTATCATTCTGGTCCCTCAAAAATGAATTAAAAAAAAGACTAAAAAGGAATTTATCATAAACAATATATCGACTACCGTTATATATTTTTATAAATAGATTCATATAATCAAAGAATATAGAAATATTAAATAATATAACATTCCTAATATGCCTTCTCAATTTTCTTGAGTCTAACATATGTATATACATTTTAAATTTATAAGCATATAAGTAAGTATAAACATAAGCTAGCTTAAGCATTTAAATTTTTATTCGTTTTGGATTTGTTGAAATTCTTAAAATGAATTTATGAAAATAATAAAAATTTTAATTGTTTCTAGTTGCTACCTTTTTCCTTTACAAAAAAATATAAGTAGGGGCTGGAGCAGTGGTGCAGCAGAAGGACATTTGCTTTGCATGTGGCTGACCTAAGCATCCCATATGGTCCCCCAAGCCAGAGCGATTTCTAAGCGCCTAGCCAGGAGTAACCCGAGTGTCACTGGTTGTGACCCAAAAAACAAAAACAAATAAACAAACAAAATGTATATGCTACTTTATTTAAAGATCATGTATCACATAGTTGTCATAATCATAATACGTTTGTTTCTAGGTACGTGGGAACAAAATAATTAAAAAAGAAGAAAAAAGTACAGCAACAAGAAAATTTGTGAAAATTATCTTGCAATGAGGTTGTTAAGTTATTCTCAGAAGGTTTAGTCAGCTCTTACTGCTAGTTGATCATTCAGTACTTCTTTTGTTTCTCAATATTAAGTGGGTTCAGGTTCACATTGGCATCTAAATTGCTGTGTTCCTATGGGGATGGCAGTATTAAACAAATTATTGTTATTGCACAGTCCAGGAATTCCAGGCACTCTTATTGATACTTAGCTTTTGTGGGGCATATTTTGACTGTAATGCTTCCAGAGAATGACTATACAGAGCCATTGCTGAATGGTGAGGCTGGACCATGGTCAAAGTGGCTGTGTGTAGTGAATGGGTGCAGTTGATGTGGCTTCTCTTTCGAATAGAAAGGGTGGAAATGTAAGATGAGACTAGCTAACAAACCTAAACAAAAGTTTCCCCAACTTCCTTTTTCCCTAAACCTCTTCCTTTGATATGTAAAAGCCCACCTGGATTTCCAGACCTTCCCCCTCCTGGTATTGGAATTGGTTTGAATAAAGAAAAGGAGTTCTGTCTTGGGGCTGAGGCAGAGAGAGCATGAGGCAAAGGCTACAAATGCCATCACTATCTTTTCCTGACTGGCTTAGTAGTATTATTTCTTTATTATTTCTTTTCAGCTACACTGCTTCTTCAGATCTGTCTACGTGCAGTTTAGAAGTATGATGCCTAGGGTGATTTCACAGCTTGTGGATCTTTATTTTACAATCAACTATGCCAGCTATGTGATACATTTTCTTTAAACACATTAAATAATATTTTTCAAAAAGTTAAAGAATTCTTTGAAGAGGTCTGGAGAGATAGCATAGCACTAGGGCATTTGCCTTGCAATAAGCTGATCCAGGATGGACGGTGGTTTGAATCCCAGCATTCCATATAGTCCCCTGTGCCTGCCAAGAGGTATTTCTGAGCACAGAGCCAGGTGTGACTCCTCTCCCCACCCAAATTCTTTGAAGACCAAGACTTAATTGAATAATTTTGCAGAACATTCCAACAATGATTTATATATATATATATATATATATATATTATGTTATATATATATATATACGTGTATATATATATATATTTTTTTTTTTTTTGGTTTTTGGGCCACACCCGGTGACGCTCAGGGGTTACTCCTGGCTATTCGCTCAGAAGTCGCTCCTGGCAGGCACGGGGGACCATATGGGGAACCGGGGGATCGAACCGCGGTCCGTCCTAGGTTAGCACAGGCACCTTACCTCCAGCGCCACCGCCCGGCCCCGATTTTTTTATATTTTTAATAAGTTTTAAAATAATTTTAATATTTTTAAGCATATAGTTACAAAATTGTTCAAGGTTGAATTTCAGTTACAGAAGAACCACACCTTTCTCTAACACACTTTTCCCATCACCATTGTTATCAGTTTCTCTCCTACCCACCATCCCCTGCTTAGGCATATTAACTCTCTCACTCCCTTTTTTCTTTTTAGACACTGTTTTAGAATATTGTTTGCAACAGTATTATTTTCTTGATAAATATTTTGCAAACTTATATCTAATTACTTTCTTTAGGTTGAATGCAATTGTTCTTGATAACATGGCCGTCCTAGCCTTTTTGCCCCCACTGACTTGTATAATTATTTTCCATCCTTTTTCTTAGACTGTGTCATCCTAAAATTTTATGTCTCTTGTAAAAACAAATTTTATATCTTATATATAAGCAGAAAATAGATGGGATTTTGATAGGAGAGGTTAGTCCATTGACATACAATGATACTGTATATTATTGGATATTGTATATTGGGCTCTGTTGCAATTTTAATGTGTATGGTTGTTGCTTCTACTATTGGTTATTTGGGTTAAATAAGTTACTTTTCAATAGTTCTTTCAAAACCTGGTTCATTATCATGAAAGTCAACAAACATATTTTGATTTGAGAATGTTTTTGTCCTTCTCACCCATCTAAATGAGATGTTTGTTGGGCATTGGACTCTAGGTTGAACGTTTTTATTCAGTAATATGAATATATTATTCCACTTTTTTTCTGGAATTGTTTCATATGGGAGATCTGTTATGATTCTTATGTCTTTTGAATGTATATACTTAAGGTTTTTCTTTTGCTTACTGTTTGAAGAAGTTTGTCTCTAGTTTTTGCCAGTTTTTGGTCTGTTGGAGTTAATTATATTTAGTATTCTTTTAGTTACTTGAATTTGCCTAACTACTACCTACTTTCAGAGAGTGGGAAACTTTATATCTCCCACCACTTGCTTTTCTTTACTTCTTCCTCACCTTCTTGTATTCCTCTAATATAGAGATTTCTTATCCTGTCTTTGTTCATTAAGAACCTTACATTTTCTTCTGTTCTATCTTTAATATTTTTACTGCCATATCAAAGCTGGCTTGTAATTTATCTTTGAGTTCATCTCTACTGTTTTTTCCCCTCTGAGACTTTGCTACTATGGCTTCTAACATGTTCTTTATCTCCTTCAGTTTCATCCTATGGATTCTGTAAACAAGTTCTCTGAGTTGGTTTAATTTCTTATCTATTGAATGCTTATGACTTCTTTAATTTTTGTTGCAAGTGCATTGAGTGTTGGTTTTATTTCCTCATTGACCAGTCTCATGTGTTTTGATGGGTTGACATAATTGTTTAAGTTTTTCTTCCTCTTTGGACTATATTGAACTTCTTAGTTTCCCTGTTGTTCTTTCAGTTTAGTGGATATTGATGTTGTAGTTTTCGATTCCCAATTCCTTGAGAAGTGATCTGTTGAATTGTTTCTACCACATGGCAACTACAATATATCTGCTTTTCAAATCATTTTTCTTATTATCCATATTTATTGAGTATGCTGAGAAAATTGTTCACTAGATATTTTATTAGATTGAGTTTTGTTTTTTATATAATTTTTATTGTGACCATTGTGAATTACAAGTCTTTCACAAGGTTAACTGAGTTTTGAGACTACAATGTCTGAAAAGTAGAAATGCTGCATCCTGAATAGTAGAAATATATGTATTTAGGAGTATTTATATATTTTTGGAATCTGTATTTATGAATAATTATATTTGGGATTGTATGTACAAAATATTTGGGTAGGTAGATTGGAGGGTAATTTTGAAAAATCAAAATAGAATTTAAAACTATTGGAAAGAATTTTACATGATATTCTAAAATAGTTCATGCAATTTATTTTTATTCATGTTCAGTTTATTGAAGTATTTGGCTCATACATATAAAATAATTGGGAAATGAAGAAAGAGCATCATGATTTAGAATGCAGTGAAAAAAAAAACAGCAGGACCACAGTACAGCATAATGTATTTTAGATTACTAAAAGAGTCCAAAGAACTCATGGCAATCTAGATGTGGATTATATCCATTTTTCAACTATTAATGTTGAATTAATTCAAGAGAAAAATAAGGAATTATTAATCTTTAGAAACACTAAATATCAAAACATTAATTTGTAAAAATGTCAATAATAAATCCAGTGACTCTAGGTACATTGCATTTTTGTATTTTCTTTCCCTTTTTTTTCAGTATTCCATAGGTGTTTTTAGTGGCATCATTTTTAGGTACCTATTTGTCTTGACAACATGTTTCCAAGACTGCCAAAGAACCTGGTTCTTATTAGTAGTAGGAATAAAGATTTCGTATGAAATGGTTATCAAGATGTAAGATATATACTCTTAACCACTTTCATATTTGTCTTTGTTAAATATATTTAACATATAACTTCTTTTTTTTCCAGACTTTTGTGAATGATGTAAGGATTCCAGAACAGACTTATATCACCTTGAAACTTGAAGATAAGCTGAGATTTGGATATGATATCCTTATGTAATTTTGTAAACTATTTCTTGAGATATATGAATTCACAATACTGGCATACCATAGTCTTTGTCTTCTCATATTTAAAAATAAGTTTTAAATTATATCTATATTTTTTAATTATCTGCTCATTATGATTACTATGCTCATTTCTAAAAACAATCCTAAAATAATATATATTTGGACTTAGTTTTTTTCTCTCCTCAAAATAGGTTAGGTATAGGTCAGCTTATAGTACTATTGTATATATAATTTGGCTATTATTTTTATGACTGAACCCCAACTTCAATTACGTTTGTAATCAAGGTGCTTGAATAAAGATATTTATTTAAAAAAATAACTTTAGGGTTGGAATAATAGCACACAGGTAGGAAGTTTGCCTTACAAGACTGTCTCAGGTTCAATCCCTAGCATCCCTGATAGTCCCTCAAGCCTGTCTGCTAGGATCTATTTTTGAGTTCAGAGACAGTAGTAACCCCTGAGTGCACAGGTGTAGCCCAAAACAACAAAAAATGGCTATATAGAAAAGGTAGTGCAAGATTTTAAATAATGGCAAAAGTCTTTTTTTTTTTTTTGGTTTTTGGGTCACACCCGGCAGTGCTCAGGGGTTACTCCTGGCTTCATGCTCAGAAATTGCTCCTGGCAGGCACGGGGGACCATATGGGGCACCGGGATTCGAACCGATGACCTTTTGCATGAAAGGCAAATGCCTTACCTCCATGCTATCTCCCGGGCCCCAAAAGTCATTTTTTAATAGGAGTGAAAAAATTTAACTATACCCTTCCTAACAGTATTTTTTCTTATTCTTCTATGTATTCTATTCCTGTCATCTAATATATTTTTAATGCTCTCTCTATTTCAGTAAATATTTAGTGGAGGCTGTTTTAAATTATTTTTATTTAAAATAGGATTCTATAAGCAAACCATGGACATGGGTTAGGACTATGTCCATTTACCAGTAGTAGTTTAAAGAATTTACCTATAGGGCCAGGAGAGATAGCAGACACTAAAATGCATGAGACCAAGGTTTGATCCTTTGGCACCTCACATAGTACTCCAGAGTGATCTTTGAAAGCAGAGCCCTGAGCACAATCAATTGTGGCCTCCAAATAAAATTAATGATGATGGGAGAAAAGGAGGATTTCAGGTAAGGCCAGTTGCATTAGAGGTGACTAATCTAATTGAATCCTCACTCTGCATATGATTCTCAGAGCACTGAGTGATTCCTGAATAGTTAAGAATATGCCCTGAGCATTGTTGAGTGTGCCCCAGAATAAAAAAGGCAAGCAAGAGTTGTGGCTTCTCAAATTTTTCTTGACCTTAAAAGGAATTTAAATCTAAAGTTGATACATCAGACTAGCTTGTGGCGTAACCTTCAAGGACTCACAGGAATAAATTTGAAGCATCAACAAACCTTTACAACTGACTAAAGAGTCATTTGTATTTCCCATTGTAAAATTAGAAATACCTTTCAAATCTAAGATAGGCGATTTTCTCTTGATATTGGTAATATCTTAGGTCAGTGATGACTAAACCTTTTGAGCCCGAGTGCCCAAACTGCTGTACAAAACCAAAGAATTTCCTCAAAAGTGCCAGCACATCAATTAAACCTTAATAACAAGATTTTAGTATCTATAAACTATGCAGCATGTGCTGCATATCTTAATTGTGGACCTTCTCATATGCCAGTTGCAAGGCCTTCGCATGCCACCACTGGCACGTGTGCCATAGGTTTGGCATTGTGGTCTTAGGCTGTTTATGGATTTCAAATATGCTAGTTAATTTTTAATATACTTAGTTATGACAGGACTGTTTCTAGTTCAGAATTTTTATTTATTTGTATAATTACTTTATTTAAGCTTACAAAATTGTTCATCATTGAGTGTCAGTCATACAATGAACACCACCCTTCATCAGTACATGTTTCCTGCACAAATGAACCAATGTGCCTAGTTTCTGCCCTCTCACTCTGCCTCCCTGTATGGCAAGCATTTTTCTTCTATTTCTTTTTCTTTCTACTTCTTTCTCCTACCCTATCTCTGTGTCTCTGTGTCTCTATCTCTCTGTTTCTGTCTCTCTCTCACACACATACAAACATTTATTTCCTTTTTTTGCACTATTGTTAATGAAGGGTTATACATATCCCCTTTCAGTCTTTTGAAATAGTTGGGGGTGTAGTGGTAAAATCAGAACACAGCTTCTTCCTGCGATATAGTCTTATAGAGTCTGAAAAATGGCTTCCAACAGTCATGGATCAGGTAATATCTTCAAGTTTAGGGTCTCTCAAAAGCTGAATCCTGTAGTGAGCAACAGTCCACACCAAAGGGAAGTCAGAGAAAAGGGGCTGCAAAGAGCAAATGAGAGAAAAGGTGGGCTGGGAGGCTGTCCTTTCACTTTGGGAGCTGGCTGGCAGCTGGTTTGTGTGGGAAAAAACGTTCAGGTCTGGTGAGTTAAAAACTGAGGGTAAAAAGGGTTAAATAGGGAGAAATAACAAATTGAGAGAGTGAAGGGATTAGAAAAGAATTTTTTTTTTTTTTTGGTTTTTGGGTCACACCCGGCAGTGCTCAGGGGTTACTCCTGGCTCCATGCTCAGAAATCGCTCCTGGCAGGCACAGGGGACCATATGGGGCACCGGGATTCGAACCGATGACCTTTTGCATGAAAGGCAAACGCCTTACCTCCATGCTATCTCCCGGGCCCCAGAAAAGAATTTTTAAAGTGGTAAACAGTAGAGGGGTTAAAGGAAGGTTTATATATAATGAGGACTATATGCAACATGGATATTATATACATTACAGATATTAGACATACATAGAGGTGGCTAATATAGACATTCACACACACACACACACACACACACATAGACAGTGAAGATTGATCATAGGTTGCAGTTGAAACATTAACATGGGTAGAGCAGGTTAGAATGTTTAAAAAATATAAAGCCAGCAAGTCAGATGGAAAAGTTTTTGTATTTCTAATTGAATCTTCATTGGTAAGGGTAAACTTCACTGAAGAAAGGCTTCCTACTTTAGATTGAGCAGATGAATTTTTACAACAATCATATGAGAGATCATATTAGTAGGAATAATCACAAGGAAAATGAATACATTAGAATGTCAAAAAATTATCTTAATGAGCACTGTATTTTGAGTAATATAGCAGTATAATACAAAACTTGGACTACCAGACAATATCATCAAGATCCACTGTGAAAAAAAAAAGTTAAAGAGTTATAGACATTGAAATTAAGACACTAAAACATACTTTTTTTTTTTTGTTTTGGGGGCCACACCCGGTGACACTCAGGGGTTACTCCTGGCTGTGCGCTTAGAAATTGCTCCTGGCTCAGGGGACCATATGGGATGCTAGGGATCGAACCCAGGTCCATTCTTGGTCAGCTGTGTGCAAGGCAAAATGCCCTACTGCTGTGTATCTTTCCGGCCCCACTAAAACATTCTGCAGAAGGATGGTGGTTCGAATCCCAGCATCCCATATGGTCCCCCGAGCCTGCCAGGAGCGATTTCTGAGCATACAGCCAGGAGTTAATCCCCGAGTGCTGCTGGGTGTGACCCAAAAACTAAAAAAAAACAACAACGAAAACCTTTACTATAGACATAAAGATTGATTGCACATCTGCTCAATCTAAACAGAAGTATCCTATTGCTTGCTTCTAAGTTTGTAATTGTTGCTTGTTTCTAAGATTTTCTTTAGTATATAAAAATAAAAAAAAATTTTGTATATGTGAATAGAGTTTGTATCTTAAGGTAAGTAGAATAATTCTGCTGTAGTTCAATGTTAAATGTAGGTCAACTGTAGATTATAACAGAACTTCTATTGGATACCTTACCTTTTCTAAATGGTATAAACAATAGTTGGAAATTATTTGTATAAAGTAATGTTAATAAAATAGTAATGTTAATAAAATTGTTTGTATTCCTGTAAATAATATAAAAATCCTATAACAAGTAGAACAATATTTTCTAATTTTTAGAAAGTAAATATAAAATAAGACTTTTTCTAAATTTTCCTTAAACATTCAGGGCCGGAGAGATAGCATGGAGGTAAGGTGTTTGCCTTCCATGCAGAAGGTCATCGGTTCGAATCCCGGTGTCCCCTATGGTCCCCGTGCATGCCAGGAGCAATTTCTGAGCATGGAGCCAGGAATAACCCCTGAGCACTGCCAGGTGTGACCCAAAAGCCAAAAAACAAAACAAAACAAAAAACAGCATTATAAAGTTGAGTTTCAAGGCTGCAAAGTTCTTTGGTTTGCGTAAAGCCTTTGACTAATTCCCAGTACTATCAAGAAACAAGTATATAAGATTGACAAAGTTCTGAAATTATATTTTCCTTAGCCCTTTATACATACAAATCTTTTTACTGTAGTGCGAGGAGAAATGAGGGTTCCTGAAGAGGCTCTAAAGGTAAAACAGTTTTACTTTGCTTGTAAATGTACTATTTGCGCGAGTTAATTTCATTCATGGATATTTCACTTCAATTTTTAAATGTTTTATAGCACGAGAAGTTTACTATTCAGCTTCAGTTATCCCAAAAATCATCAGAATCAGAATTATCAAAATCTGTGTGTACTAAAAACCTAGACTCGAAAGTAGTAGATGCTGCAATAGAAGCACAACCCAAAGCTAAAGAGGCTCTGAAATGTGAGGAAAAAGCTATGGGTAAGTTAATTTTTCTGAAAAAATACCCTATTTATAGTAAATGTTTAAAATTTGAATGCTTTGTTCTCAAAACATGGTCATAAATCATCTCAAGAGTATTACCTACTTGTGTATTTAGACATTTTCTGAATCAATTTGATAGCAGCCAATTCTAAGTATTTTAAAGCATGTGAACATATATGACTTTTATTTCAGGAACTTTAAAAATGATGTATTAAATCTCAATAATAAGTTACTTTTTTAAATTTGTAGACCTAATGTACTCAAATATTTAGTAATCCTGAAGACAATTTAAATCTAGTTATAATGCACTATCTTTAAAGTTTAAAAAGAAGGGCTGGAGAGGTAGCACAGTCGTAGGGTGTTTGCCTTGCAAGCAGCCAATCCAGGATGGAGGGTGGTTTGAATTCTGGCATCCCATATGGTCCCCAAGTCTGCCAGTAGTGATTTATGAGCACAGAGCCAGGAGTAACCTCTAAACATGACTGGGTGTAACCCACCCCCCCCTAATAAAAAGCATTAAAGCATCACTCATATAAAATTTAAATTAATTCTTTCATATTTAGACTTAATGAAATAATAAAATATTTCCATATCAAGTAACTATTTACACTTAATTTACACTTAATTTTTTTTCTTTTGGGGCCACGACTGGCAGTGTTCAGGGTTTACAACTGATTCTGTATTCAGGAATTGTTCCTATTGGTGCTTGGGGACTGGGAGAACATATGTGATGGTGGATATCAAACCTGGATTGACTGTTTGCAAGGGAAGCACTCTACCTATTATACTATTTCTCTGGCCTCATGAACTGATTATACTTTTAATAAAAGCAAAACTTTCTCAAAGTGCATTTATAATGTCCAACTTGAAGAACTATAAGTACTAAGTTGTTAAAACAACTTATCAAGACTACACGTCTTTTATTTATTTATTTATTTTGGTTTTTGGGTCACACCCAGTGACGCTCAGGGGTTACTCCTGGCTATGCGCTCAGAAGTCGCTCCTGGCTTGGGGGACCATATGGGAAACCGGGGGATCGAATCACGGTCTGTCCTATGCTAGCACAGGCAAGGCAGGCACCTTACCTCCAGCGCCACCACCCGGCCCCAAGACTACACGTCTTTTTTTATTTAATAAATCAAGTAACACTGATATTTTGCCAAAGAATATGTTTTTGTCACATATGCCCTAGACATATTTTGTTCTACCTCTTTCCAGACAATTCTGCTGTGCCCCGTGGTACTCCGTTATATGGTCAGCCATCATGGTGGGGGGATGATGAGGTAGAAGAAAAAAGAGCTTTCAAGTCAAATGACAAACCTGAAGAAAAAAGTCTTGAAACCGTAACACCAGGTAAAAAAAAAACTCAATAGCACCCATGTTATTAAGTGCATATATGAGGAAGAATGTATGACTAAAAAAATATTTGTCTAACCTAAAAAGATCACTACAACAATTTAAGCTGATGAAAAGTAGTTGAATGTTTTGATGACATTGTTGTTTTGCTTAGATATATCGATGGTGAGAGTTTTCACATAAAATTTTCAATTTCTGAAGCTATATAAATCAATTTAGAGTTAACAAATGGAGCCATAGCAATAATACAGTAGGTAGGGTGCTTGCCTTGCATATCACTGACTTGAATTTGGTCGCTGGCATCGTTTATGGACCCTTGAGCTTTGCCAGGAATAATTCCTAAATGCAAAGTCAGTAATAACCCATGAACATCACTAGTTTGATTCAAAAAATATTAAAATAAAAAATTATCTTGTGACTTCAGCTCCAGAATCCCTCCTAGCAGTGCTCAGGCAACCATGTAGTGCCATGTGGAATCAAATCTGGGCCTCCTGTATGCTAAGTATGTGCTCCATACCTTTGAACCTTCTTCCTGGCCCCATAATCCACTTTTATATAAAATTCTACCTTAAGAAATTATTGTAACTGGAATACATTAATATATTAATATTATTAATCATTAATACTGTTCTGATTAGATTTTATAACATAATGTTTATATAACTATATATTAGATGATTATATGCTAATCATATATACTTACTATACATTTATATTTATACATAAATAATATATAAATTATTAATAATGAGCATTATATATTTTAATATGTATTAACCAAATTAGATACAAACTAGTTTTTACTACCTTGATTAGCATACAATCATATTTTAGCATACAATCATATTTTTAATGAATTATTTTAATTATGTTCAGAAATGTGATGTAAAGGTAAATTTTCTTTAAATTCTCAGTACCCCATTTCACTAAGATATGATCATCAAGAAAATTAAATTCAGCAATCAAGTTAGAAAAATATGGTTCAAGATTATATTCACAAAAGTTAGAAAACATATTATCTTGTTAATAGTGTTAAAAAAAAAGTCATATGCCAGAACAATCAGGATTTACCGGAAATTTATGGAAGTATCAGCTGTCTTTCATGTAAGAAGTTGAGAAAAGACATCAACACTGAAGAATGGAGCAACTAGGTTTCCAATGAGAGATCAGAACTAGAGTAATTAAATACAAGAATTAAATACATCAAGCAGTATAAAAACACTCATTCTAAATCTTAAGGGTACAGTCCATCTATAATCTCAAGTTTGATTCTAGTTCTCCAAGATTAATGAGACCTTGTTTTTTAAATATTTTCTAATTTAAATATTTTACCAGAATTCAAGTCAAAGAAAGAACAATGATTGTATCATTTTTATCTTACATACCTCATGAAGGTTATATGCTTTGCAAATGAATTTCTATCACAGCTTCCTTGTTTCAATCAGAAAGGCACCTTTCTTTGTGCCTGAGCTCAAAAACTATATTATTAATATATCTATATCCTCACTGGCAAATAATCTGAATAGGAAAGAAATTCAAGTTTGGAACTCTTTAAATTTGGCAATTTGTGGTCTCAGCATTGTCATCAGAAAGCTAATATATGTTCATCAGTCATCACAGCTGCTGAATATAGTAGTTTTTCATCATATTCACTTATTGGTTACTTGTCAGCAACACTAAATGATGCATGCTACCTTTATCACATCCATCAGAAATAGCTAAAGTTGCTTCCATACTTTTTGTTAGTTTTGTTTTGTTTTTTGGACTGTACCCAGCTGTGCTCAGGTCATAACTTCCAGCTTAGTGTTCAGACTTTGCTCCTTGTAACTTTGGAACCATATATGTATGCCAAAGATCAGATCTGCATTGACTGCAACTGGTATTATTTCTTAAGCCCTGTAAGGTTGCAATAGTTGGAAGAAACAACTTTTACAAAACTTATCTATCATCTCAAAGTGTAAGAGTAGCTCATTTTCTTATTTCAAAATCAGCCACTTGCAAGAATATGGGCTCATTTTTTAATATAAAATATTTTGTAAATACCATAAAAGACCATATATCACATAGTTGACATAGTTGATCATAGTGCATTTGTTTCCAGGTAAACTCGAAGTGAAGTTACTTTTAAAAATAGGTACAGCAGCAAAATAAAATTGTAAAAATTATTGTATCTCATAATGAGATCATTAAGTCTTTCTTAGAAGGTTTATTAATAAGCTCTTGTTGCTAGTTGATCATTTTATTACTTCTTTTGTTTCTCGACGTTATGAAGCTACAGAGATACATTGACTTCTAAGTTGATGTCTTCTTACAGTGTAAAAAAAAATATGGGAACCAAGAGATGGTCCTCTAGTCTGGATTTAAACCAGAACTCTCCAGGTTCTCAGGGCAACATATCAATCACCTCCTCCAAACTCTAGGCTCAGGCTGACACCCATTCATCTGGTCTGTCTGCCCTTCCAATCCAGGTGCATCATCTGAGGGAGGGTCCTTTGTTTCTTAAACCAGGACTCTCCAGGTCCACAGCCTATCACCTCCCCCAAGCTGTAGGCTCAACCCGGTACCAATCATGATATTTGGTCTGTCTGCCCTCCTGTCACAAAACTACATGGATACATTAGTGTCCATGTGAAGTCATTCCAGGTTATATCTAACATTTCTAGGCAGATAGACCCTAGCGCTTGTCTTATTTCATTTTATTTTTTTGCTTTTTTGGTTCACACCCAGCAGCACTCAGGGATTACTCCTGGCCCTATGCTCAGAAATCTCTCCTGACAGGCTCGGGAGACAATATGGGGTGCTGGGATTCAAGTCACTGTCCTTCTGCATGCAAGGCAAATGCCCTACCTCCATGCTATCTCTCCAGCCCCAACACTTCTGTCTTTTAGACAGTATACAGCCTCAAAACTAAGTTGAACAATCCAAGTAATATTTTTGCATACTCAGATAACCTCAATTGTCTAGGAAAATAAATTATGAAACATGTATTTGTTTCATAGTAAATTATGAAACATATTGTATTTGTACAATCAATTCAGTAGATTAGGCTCTTAAATAACAGGGGGACCAGAAGCTCCATCATAGTCACCCACAAAATGCAGAAAATAATAGGGAAACTATGGAGAATAACTCTGTAATTGGAGAATATGGTGAAAAACCTAGGCAAATCTCCATGCCCAACAAAATGCCTGAGCTTCATAGATGAGGAACTAAAATCAACACTTTATGCTTCAGCAACAGAAATCAAAGAGGTGCTAGCCAGTAAAATTAAGGAATCAATAAATGAACAATGAACAATTCAGCCAACTTAAAGAACACTTTCCAAAGATGAGAGAATCCATACTAATGGAATTGAAGGAACTACAATACATGTTAGCAAGCCAAAGGAGCAGAATTACACAGATGAAGGTGTGTATAGAAAAACTTGAGGGCC